>CM061142.1:45733486-45940986 GCA_030789695.1 Scilla litardierei
GAAAGTGAGATGGGATCTTTTATTGAGGATTTTTCCTCTTTTCTCTTTTTTTTCTTTTTTTTATTTTTTATTTCTTTTTTTTTGTTTTGCAAAAGCATATATACACAACGATCCCAACTCAAAGAGAGATAATGATATACAAGAATATTCTCTCTCTTTTTTTCTTTTTTTTTCTTCGAATAAGAAATTTGAAGCTAGGAATTAATAGCGGGGGAAATGCCATATAATAGAATCGCTAAGGGGAGATTCACCAATGATGTTAAAAAGTAGAGAAGTGATGTTCAAGATTTGTGGAGAAAGAAATAAATATATCACTCGGTTCACTCTATAAGACATGCACGACAACTTCAGCAGGGTAATCTAATCTACTCAGTTTCGATCACAAAAAAGCTAACTAATCCAAATTTATCATAGCTAACATCATTCAATCATCCTGAAGTGAAGTGTACAGTTCATGCATATAGAAGTGATATAGCAAAAGAAATCAGTACTCCAGACATAGGCATTCAATGCGTGAATCTTGGTGTGTTTTCTGTGATAGCATACATTTGAATATTCAGATTCAGCTAATAGTAAAATTTCATCCATTTTCATGTGGAAAAAGTGTGGGTTACTATCTCTAGATGCAAGGCAAGTCATAGCATATGATATCAGAAATAAAATCTAAGACATGACAAATATAGGATGCATATAGAATAAGCTAACTCCACGTCATCATCATCACAGAAAAGTCATCTCTAGCATGAGATGAAAAAGAAAGAAATAAAGATAAAGGGAAAATAGAACTATTTACAATGCGGCACACAGAAAAATAAGAAAAACGTGATGCATGGCAAAATAAAAGGAAAAATGATGAAAAATAAGTGCAAAAGCGAAAAATGGTGTGAAAAACTAAAAATAAAGGTGGCAGATCGAAAAAGAACGTGAGAACTCACTCCCCCAAGCTAAATGGCACAGTGTCCTCAATGTGCAAAGTGGGGCACACCGAGAGACAAGTAATGTGAGGGGAAGGTGAGGATGTATGCATGATGAAAAGAAAAATGAAAATAAAAAGAAAGATAAAGAAATGAAAATATGATGCGGACATGATGCATGCACAGATAGGAGTGATATAGATATATAAGAGTGTCACAAAAAAGCGCTCCCTCTATCCCAGAAAAGATATATAAATATATGGTCGTCATGAGAATCCCAAAATAAGTGAGGGGAGGGGGGGGTGGGCAAAAGTGCAACAGGACCCAGCAGAAACGGGCAGCACAACGGCAGGAATAATCGATGGCATCAAGGGTGCCTAGGAAGGTGGTGCTGCACCGTCTCCGTCCTGAGGCGGAAGTGGTGGTGGTGGCTGGACAGGCCGCTGAGCGGGTGTGGGTGTGGAAGTGGTAGCAGGTCGAGTGTGTGTGGTCGTGTGGGCGGGAACCTGCTGGGTGGGTGGGGGTACGTGCGGGAGACGCTCCAGGACCTGAGTAAGACAGTAGTGAATCTGGGGGATCAGGTCAAAGCGGTCAGCCATCGCAGAGACGGTGGAGGACATGGTCCTAAGGTCGCCTCTGAGGCCACTCACCGCCCCCTCTAGAGCAAGAATGCTCTGAAGTACAGTGTCGGGGGGAGGTGGTGCAGAGGGACGCACCGGTCAGGGCTGTGCAGGGCGTGGCTGGCGTACTCGAGTCGCGTATGTGACGGGCTCAGCGGGGAAGGGTACAAAAGGTGCTGCGCTCGCAAATGTGGGCCTGGCCTCGGTGTGAGGCCGGGGCACCGGCTGGTGAGAAGTAGAGGCAGCAGCAGCGAAGGAAGAATGCAAAAGTGGCAGCGAGGCAGCCAGAGAGGTCAGTGGCACAGAAGTGTGGACAGACGCCACGACACTCTCGGAAAATACAGCAGGGGTGGAGACAGAGGTGACTATCGCTGGGGTGGAAGTGTGTGGACCAAAAGGCGCAACCCCAGCGGAGATCATGCTAGCCATGGTCTCCACGACCGCGACAAACGAGGGCTCTCCACTCTTAACAAAGGTCGGTGGGCGCTCGGGGAGTGCGGAGCAAAGAGGCTCGACGGACAGAGGGCCAGTGGTGGTGGTGGGAGTGGTGGTGACAGCCTCGGAAGTGGTGGAGGTGGTGGAAGTGGGCTCAGCTGAGGTAATCCCGACACCGACAGAGGTGTCAGGAGCGGCGGAAACATCAGGGATAGGCTGAGGGGCCACAGGGTCAACAGGGGCGGCAGGCTCGGCAAGTGCAACAGGGTCTGCGGGGGCAGCGTGGGCCTGCTCGGCCTCCTCGGCCTCGAGCACGTAAGCATCTGGGATGAGGATATCCATCGCAGGGAGCCAGTCGACATTGGCTGGTGCAATCTGAGTCCGAGCGGGGCTCGGAAGAATCATGTAATCGGCCCCGTAGGGGCCGTGCAACCAGACCCAGTGACGCTCACCGTGCGGACGAAGCATCTTCATCCGGGCCATAACATCGATCGACAAAGAAGTGGGGCCCGGTACTCGTCGCAAGTCATCAGGGAAGTCCTCGCCGGTCATAAGTGCAAGCAAGGTGATCAGGCCGCCGCAGCATATCGGTGAGCGAGCGCCCACCGATACAATGATGCGGTCCAAAAACCAAGCCGCGATATAAATCACGACGGCGGGGAACAGCTCATCGCCATCCCTAGATAGAGCTCTGGGACGTGTCATCGTGTAGAGCATGTAGAGCTCCGGCGTAGACATCGTGCCCGGCTCATATCTGGCCAAAAATGTCGTCGCCATAAGGCGCTGAGCAATGCGGAGGCAGGGATGGACAATGGCCGAGGCCTTGGCCCTACTAGGGTCAAAGGCAGCGTGAAGACCCGTAATCCGGGCCCAGAAGGCACCGGCATCGAAGGAAGGTGGGGGGATATGGGTGGGGCCGTAACCGTGATCGGCACCGGGGACAGCGGGCCACGAGAAAAACGCTCTCATTATATCGAGAGTGACCTGGCACTCCCGATCCATGAATCGGAACGAGCATCACTCGTCGGTCCGGGCGATCAAACTAAGAATCTCAAGTGTCGGGCAGGTGAACGTGTCCGCCGACACCTGGAAGAAATCTCGCCAGCCCACGTTGTCGTACAACGTGAGCATCCCCTCTAGTACCCCCAGGCGTCCTAGGTCAGCGAGGTGTGCAAACCTGGAGGGTACGATCGAGCGCTGGGAGATACGCTAGAAGACGGCGCGGTGTGCGTCGTCTCGGAACGTAATCCCGAGCGGCCCGACCAGTGGAGTCGGAGGTGGTGGCTGTGCGGCGGGGAGTGGCTGTGTGGCGGGGAGTGGCTGTGCGGGCGCTGCAGGCTGTGCGGGGTGTGCGGGGCCTGCAGGCTGTGCTGGGTGGATGGGGTGTGTGGGAGACGGTGGAGGAGAGTCCTCCAACTCGTGGGAGGGGCCGGCATCATCCGACCGCTTCCGCTTGGCGGAAGCTCTCTTCGACCGCGGCCGTGTCCGGGGCGGCATATCGGCCCCGAGCGTGCTCCGAAAAGTGTAAAAAGTGCGGTGTGTGTAAAAGAGTGGAAGGAGTATACCCAGACACACCGCGAGTGCTCAGCAATGGAAGCGTGCGAAGTCAACGCCTCCGCGAAGCCCAAATCAGTCCGTAGAAGCTCCCCTGAGCTCCCCTAAGCTCCCAAAATCAACCTGCGCATGAAACGGAGATATCAGCGGGTAATATTCAAAATGTATGGAGCATTAGGGGTATAATAGATAGATATAGAAGTTGATTAGGGTTTGGGGTTCGTTTAATACATGGATCCTCGAAAAACACACAAAAAGAGGAAAAAATAGGCGGAAAAGGCGATACCGGAGGTGGCCGGAGACACGGCCGTCGGCGGCGACTCGGGCGAGGCGCGGCGAGTGGTCGGCCGGCGGTGGCTGGCCAAGCGGCGGCGTGGCAACGGCGGTCGGGCGAGTAGGGGGTGCGAGCGGGCGAGGGAAGCTGAAAGGTCGGGGGTACGAGCGGGCGATTGGATTTTAGCGTTTCGAAAAACGTGCCCCCCCTCGGCCTCTTATATAGCAAAAGTTACGACTCAGCCGAGTGACTTGGCCACTCGGCCGAGTACGGTCAATAGAAAATTCCTCCCCGCTTACGCATCGGCCGAGTGGCCTTGCCAGCCTCGGCCGAGTGGAGTAAGTCCATTCGGCCGAGTGGCTCAAGCTACTCGGCAAGACTCGCCCTAGGAGTGTATCCGTTTTACTCGGCCGAGTGAAAATATATACTCGGCCGAGTAGCAGTTATACTGAAATCAAGAAAATAAACAGAGAGTTGGGTACAACAGACTTCCCTCGTTCGTGAGCGGCTCGGCCGGATGAACTTGTGTACTCGGCCGAGTGACTAGTATACTCGGCCGAGTGAGCCTTGTTTTCTGCTGTTTGTCTTCGTTTGGGCTCTAAACTCCGTCTTTCTTCCTCCAGTCGATTTCATCTTACTCCTAAGCATCGAGCGTCTTCCTGGGGCGCTCCTCGTCATCTCGCTCATCCTCCTCATGATGGATTTACCAATCTCCTCTCCTGTCAAGAAAAATAGGACCCGTTATCACAAATTTTTTGGGCGAACGACTCAAAACACTAAAAATTTCTAAAACAAAAATAAAGAAAAGTAAAAATAAAGCAATAACCGTCGGGTTGCCTCCCGACAAGCGCTCGTTTAAGGTCGTGAGCTCGACCCCCTATGATTTTCAATTAATGCGGGATGTTTGGTGCATAGGAGATGCACCCATCAAACTTTCCGGGGAGAACGCTTGGATTCGGAAGTTGCGGTGGCGTGTTCTCCCGCGGTGGTCTCTGGTCTCGAATAGTGTTGGGGGGAGGCTCCCCCAAGCTAGCGTTTGCTCCGGTCAACGGCTTTACCGGTGACGCCGATTTCCGTATCGGCGGAGCTTTCTTTGGAGACTTTGATTTCGAGAGCTTGCAGAGCTCTCGAATCCTTGCGACATCAGCGTCGCCTTCGTCATTTTCAGCGGAGAGGTCGGGGGAATCGTCTATCTTCTCTTCTTGGCCTAAATCCGGGCCTTCCTCAAAATCCTCATCGAAAAGAGCGCCAATCGAGTGGGGGATCGCCTTTTCAATTACCTCATCAAGGAGGTCCATGTAGTCAAGTTCCTCGTGGTAAGGCATGTGTTTCATAGCCTTAGGAATGTGAAGCTCCACCTCGATGTTGCCGACATTTAAAGTTAGGGTACCTTCTCGCACGTCGACAATCACTCCGGCGGTGGCGAGGAACGGGCGTCCAAGTATCAATGAAGTATCTCCCTCCTCCTTAACGTCCATGATAACGAAGTCACATGGCAAGCATATTCCTCCCGGGACTTGTAGCGGGATGTCTTCGGCGATCCCTACCGGCCTTGTTATTCGCCCATCGGCCAATTGTATTCGCATGTCGGTAGGTTTCAACTTCGTCCCGGTGTTTAGCCTTAAGAACATGGAGAGAGGCATGAGGCTCACACTAGCCCCAAGATCTACCAACGCCTTTTGAAGAGGGACGCCGCCCAAGGTGCAAGGAATCCGAAAAATCCCCGGGTCTTTAAATTTGGCTGGCTCCTTCTCTCTCTTGGTGAACCAAGAGCCCTCCTCGGCTAGCATGATCTTTTCCTTCCTCTTTCTCCCCGAAATCAAGTCCTTTAAGAATTTAGCATATGTGGGGATCTCCACGATGGCGTCGAGGAAGGGAATGTTGAGGCTAACTCCTCTAAGATACTCAAGAAACTTTGCTAGCCTTTTCTCCATTTTCGCTCTAGCAAGCCTTTGGGGAAATGGGACCGGTGGCATGAAGCGCCTTTCCTCAATCAATTGTTCCGCTCTAGATTTCTCCTTTTCTTGTGGCTCTTTCTCCTTATCATCTTCAACTACCGGCTCAATTGGATCCAAGCTTTCCTCCACGGGCTCCTCGGTAGGAATCATAGCGGGGGAGGTATCCTTCCCACCTCTAGTAGTAACGGCAACTACGGCATTGATGTGGCCGGTGTTGCTCCGTGGGTTTTGCTCGGGTTGCGCCGGCAATCGTTGAGTGTTCCGATTGAGCAACGCCAATTGCTCCGATATTTGAGCCACAGCGGTATTAAGGGAGTCTTGCCCCGCCTTCAAGGTAGCATTGACCTTATTTTGCTCGACCATAAACGCCTCCACTCTAGCTTCGAAGTCGGATCGTTGTTGAGCTTGTGGAGGGTTTTGATTTTGATTCCTCCACCCTTGGTTGTATCCGGGCGGCCTATATGGTGGAACTTGTTGCTTCGGTTGGAAATTTTGTTGTGGAGGCCCCCTCGGCGGATAGTTTTGTTGTTGGGGTGGTGGTGGTCGGGCTTGTTGAGGTGGTGCTTGGGGCGGGTTCAAAGCTCCTTCATTGTTGGCGTAGGAGAATCCGGGATGATTTCTTGCGGCCGGATTGGCCCAATATCCTTGGTTCCCCGCGACATATTGTACTTGCTCCAAGGATCCTTCTCCTTGCTCTCCTCCCGAGTACATGGCTTGAGATTGGTCTTGCCAATCACACATTTGGTTCGTTGGAGCGGAGGTAGAAGGGGCTCCTTGGGGCTCCGTGATAAACTTCTCCAATCTCTCCACTACCTTGTGGAGAGAATCAAACTTGCTTGTAAGCTCCGCTACGGCCTTCGCCTCATAGATACTAGTCGGCTTCAAGGAGGACGTGGAGTGTCCTCGCTCATCGCCCCATTGTTAGTTGTTTGAGGCCATCTCCTCAATTAGGGCCGTAGCTTCCTCGGGAGTCTTTGACAAGATAGCACCATTCGCCGCGTCATCAATAATTTGTTTGGTCCCCGGTTGGAGACCGTTGTAGAAGCTATGAACTAGCTCCCAATCTTCTATGCTATGGTGCGGGCATTGATGCTGCAAATCCTTAAAACGCTCCCAAGCCTCATAGAGCGTCTCCTGTGGTCCTTGCTTGAAGGACATGAGAGCGCTCCGGATCTTCACCGTCTTGGATGGCGGATAGAACTTGTCAATAAATGCACTCGCCAACTCGTCCCAAGAGGTGAAAAATTCGTCAGCCTGCGTCCTCAACCAATAGAGTGCCTTGTCCTTTAGCGTGAAGGGGAAGAGACGCAGTCTGATGGCATCGATTGAGACCCCCGGCATCTGAAATGTGGCGCACTTCGACAAGAATAATTGGATGTGGTAGTGAGGGTTTTCATGGGCATTCCCATGAAATGGATCCTGCTGCATCAGAACCACTAATCCAGTCTTTAGCTCGAAGTTCTTGTCAGCCGCCAACTCCGGCACGGCAATGGATGAGGTCGTAGAAGAGGTCTTAGGCCGAAGCCTATCTCGAATAGAAATTATCCTCGCCATCCTTGCCGCTAATTGGTCCGCAGTTTCCGGGTTGGTCAAAAACCGCCCTTCCGGATTTTGTCTCCTTTCCGCTCTAAGTCTCCGCGTCGTACGTTCGATCTCGGGATCAAATAATATAGCTTCAGGGTCCGCCGTAGATCTCGTGTACATGCACAGGGAAAACAGAGTTTCAAAGAAATGATTAGTACCGTGGAAGGGTTAGGTAAAGATAAAGAAATGGAAATAATAATAAAATAAAAAAAAGAATAGCTAGGGTGGTAAGATCAAACGCAATCGCCTCCCCGGCAACGGTGCCAAAAACTTGATCGCTCCGGGACGTAACCCAAAAGAACGGTTGTAGTTTTACCGCAAGTGCACGGTGTAGCAGCGAGCGGGTTATCGAACACAGGGAGGATGAATGACCGTGCTTGCTCCGATCAACTTGGCTATTTAAGAAGAGAGAAATTTGCCTTTGGCGATCCTGTCACAATCGTCAGACAAAGTGTGAAAATATCAAATCAAATAAAGAACGTCTAGGGAATGGGGAATTCCCGCTACTCACCGTATTTCATGAATGTGGTTCATCGGTATCAAAATCGCTAGAATAAGATTTTGGATGAACTAGTTGCAACTGAATGTAGAACCAAGCTCACGCTCTCGCGCTGTTGCCGGTCTATAGCTACCATAGGCTCGGGTCCAATCTCTTGCAAACCCTAGCCTAGGGAAGCTAGCATTAGGATCAACATCATCGTCCAATCGCGCACCGAGTCCAATCTCTTGCAAACTCGGCTCACGACCTAGATTGGGATAGTTCCTACCCGTCCAATCTCTTGCAAACGGGTATTGGCGCGGAATTGAAATCGGAAACCCTAGTATCGGTCCAATCTCTTGCAAACCGATACTACGGAAATTCGATTCCAACCCAATTCGGATTTCTAGGGTTTCCTATCGAATTGGGATCCAATCTCTTGCAAATCCCAATCGATGTGAATTCCTAGCCATCCGTAGTAAATCAATCACAATCTAATTCCTAGTAACAATTCTAGCAAAATTTCTACTAATTCATCACAAATATGAAATTGGGCTCGTAGGGTTCATCCCCACGCCCCAAGACGTGGCGACTACTCGCAATCCATAGCAAGATCACAAAAATAATCAATGAAATAAGCAATAGAATTCATCACAATATTGAGATATGCAATAAAAATAGAATTTTTGGGGAAAAGATATGCAAACCAATGGAGTTCTTCAATTAATCCAACAAAAATCAAACTTTGTCTCTTCTCCAATCTCCAAAATAAAGCTAAAAAGTTAATCTAAAAAGCTGCAAAAAAATCTAAGAAGAAGCTCTCCAAACTAGGGTAAAAACAGGGGTTAAATAGCCCCCAAAATCGTCCAAAAACTGTGACCAAAATACCCCTGCGCAGCCTGTTTTCCGCAATTTTCTCTACAGGCAACGCGTCGCACTCGGCCGAGTGACAAAAGTCGCTCGGCCGAGTGAAAACCCTGTAATTTTCCAGTAAGTATCGATCTTCAAGGGTCTTCATTTCGGGGGCGGCTCGGCCGAGTGAGTTGTCGTCACTCGGCCGACGGCTTCATGGTACTCGGGCGGACGGGATACGCCACTCGGCCGAGTGGGTCTTCTGAAGCTCAGGCAGCCGAAAAACAGTAACTTGGGGATTATTGAAGGGCTTCGTCTGGGCGCCACTCGGGCGGACGGGGTCTCGTCACTCGGCCGATGTGGTCTCCGTCGCTCGGCCGAGTGCACATAGAAATCGTGTCTGAACTGGTCGGCCGAGCGGTGTCTCGCTGGTCGGCCGAGTGGCTCCTCCACTCGGCCGAGTGGGACATAAAACATGCCCAATCTTCTTATTTTGGCCTCCTCGTCGCTCTTGCGACGTCCGTTCTTCTTCCGCTCCTCTCCAACAGCAAAATACCCCTCGGGGAGGTCGTCGGTGACCGTCTGGAGTAGGCGTATCTCGAGATCACTCCAAATCGCGCCAAATCACCTGAAATACGACAAAAACAACAAATCGTGAAAAGCATCGCAATATCGTCGATATATCGTGAAAAACATGATTTGGGCGATCTAAATGGCATGCAAACATGCGGGAAAAAAGTGTAAAATAAGGAGTGATCATCCCTGCTGCTAACACTCCAGCTAGGATTGACATCCCTATAAATGGATGCAATCCACCCGCAGCAGAAATGGCTGTACCTCAATTAAAAAGAGGACGGCCACCAGGTTCAAAAGATAAAGTTCCTCGAAAGAGGAAGATTCCTGGTGAAAATAAGATTATCCCTCCACAGGATACTGAGCTCAGGACAGCTACCTCTCCCCTCCTAATTTCTCCCGTAGAGGAAACATTAGGAGAAACATCATTAAACTTTGTACGTACTGGGGAGGTACTGGACCGACATAGCACAGTCGTTGACGATGATTTTGCGTTCACTATTGCCGTTCACGTCGCTGAATACGACGATGACGTCGAACCACTTTCTCTAGCGGATTGTAAACGCAGAGATGATTGGCCAAAGTGGGACGAGGCGATAAGAGTAGAGCTGGACTCACTCTCGAAACGCAAAGTCTTTGGACATGTAGTCCAAACACCAGTAGGTGTTAGACATGTGGGATATAAGTGGGTTTTCATTAGAAAAAGAAATGAAGAAAATCTGATCGTCCGCTACAAGGCGCGTCTTGTAGCAAAGGGTTTTTCCCAAAGACCGGGTATCGATTATGAAGATACATACTCCCCGATAATGGACGCTAATACATTCAGATTCCTAATAAGCCTATCATCTCTGGCAAGCCTAGAAATGCAGCTCATGGACGTTGTGACTGCATATCTTTATGGCGATTTAGATAAAAAGATCTATATGAAACTACCAGATGGGTTTAACTTACCCACAGAGATGAAAGAGATACCTCGGGACGTATTCTCTGTTAGACTACATAGATCCTTGTATGGACTAAAACAGTCAAGCAAAATGTGGTATAACAGACTAAGTGATTTCCTAGCACAGCAAGGATTCACTAATAACGAAGTCTGCCCGTGCATCTTTATCAAAAGAACGGGAAAAGGATTCGTCATCATAGCAGTTTACGTTGATGACTTAAATCTCATAGGCTCTCCAGTAGAGATTAATGAGATATCTGCAAGGCTAAAGCACACTTTTGAAATGAAAGACCTAGGCAGAACAAAGTATTGCCTTAGCTTGCAGATTGAACACCTACGAGGTGGAATCCTTCTACATCAATCCAATTATACCAGGAAGCTTTTAAATAAGTTCCAAATGGATAAATGTCATCCTTTATGTACCCCTATGGTCGTGAGATCATTAGACGTACAAAAGGACCCCTTCCGGCCTCTGGAAGAGGGGGAGGAGATACTGGGTCCAGAAGTACCCTACCTAAGTGCCATTGGTGCACTTCTCTATTTGGCTAACTGCACGCGTCCCGATATAGCGTTTGCAGTCAATCTCCTAGCCAGACACAGTGCAGCGCCTACAAAGCGCCACTGGAATGGAGTAAAGCATCTTCTGCGATACCTCCAGGGTTCCGTAGACCTTGGACTTTACTACCAGAGAGGTGCCTCCTCCCAGTTACTTGGTTATGCCGATGCAGGCTATCTTTCAGATCCGCATACGGCAAAATCACCGACTGGTTTTGTCTTTACCTACGGAGGAACTGCTATCTCCTGGAGATCGGTAAAACAAACCACTACTGTTACATCTTCCAACCATGCAGAGCTCATCGCGATCCATGAAGCGAGCAGAGAATGTTTTTGGCTACGCTCCGTCGTCCAACACATCCTCCAATCCACGGGCCTGAAGACCGGTGATCTGGAGCCTACTGCCCCATTCGAAGACAATGCCGCGTGCATTGCTCAGCTTCAGAAGGGCTACATCAAAGGCGACATGACAAAGCACATTTCTCCCAAGTTTTTCTAGACGCACGAGCAGAAGAACGATAAGCAGATTGAAGTTCGACAGATCCAGTCATGCAACAACTTAGCTGATCTTTTTACTAAGGCATTGCCTAAATGTACTTTTGTAAAGCTTGTAAAGAACATTGGTATGCGACAGTTGAAAGACCTGCAAGCCTGAAGCTTGTACGGATCAGGGGGAGTAACCTGTGGGTTGCACTCTTTTTCCTTAAGCTGTTGGGTTTTCCCACTGGGTTTTCCACAGCTAAGGTTTTAACGAGGCAAACACACTTACTCTGGATCCAGAAGTATCCACCCCTTGCCTCAGTAGCTGAGACCGAAGTGATGAATGTGTAAGGGGGAGTGTTATGAATGAGGGAGGCCTTTGGCCTCCCCTCCTTCATTACCCATTCATTAGGTCCCCCATTACTTAGAGTAATGGGGACCCTTGGTCTACTAGAGGCTTTTGGCCTCCCCACTATGGGATAAATAAATAGAGCACCATGGCTCTTAGCTATGGTTACTCATTCTTGGCAATGAAATGATCTCTCTCTCTCTCTCTCTCTTGAGTTTATTTTCATCCAACAATTCTTAGATTTTGAAGACTATTTGGTCATAATTTTAAATTACTATCTCGAAACTATTTTTCTAACATATATCGTCCGCACTTGATTTTAAACTTTAGTACTATTTCGATAAATCGATATACCACCTTTTCTAAATTGCGAAATTCATTTTAGCTATTTACCATACGTACTTTAAAATACTTTCTTCAAGATAAATAGAACTCCAATTGATTTATGAATATATACTAATTATAAGTTTGTAGTACCCGTACTTCAAAGTCTTTATACCAACCCGTTCTTATGGCAAACCCTAGTTTCCCCTAAAAGTATTTTCGATGTTCCTCTTTCGCTAAGTTTAAATTTGTTCGAAAACTTTTAATATATATATTAGATTTCATACTCTTTTGCCGACTTAAATTTATTTGTTCTTTTCTAAATATTGAAACTTTGTCGAGATTTTTGATTATTAGTTATAATATTTTCCAGCCTATACTTTCGTGTCGATATAAATGTCTTGTCCCTTTTCATATACCAATTTTATTCTGAACCATACTTCTGTTTTTCCTAACCCGAATTATAATTTTCTTTTCTTACTTATGCTAGTAAAACTTATTCGAATACCGCATCGTGCTTACTTCTTATATACCTTTCAAGTCATATGGGACTTCAGCTTTCAGCAAGTCGATTTTATGCTCAACGTTTTCCCCAGTCCAGATTTTCGTAAAATTACTTTTTGAAACCATTTCCTGATTTAGACCTCCATAATTCGGTTTTAAAGCTTTATTACCAATTTAATAATTCTATATATATCCTCCCACTTACTTCCATACTACTAAGATGCTATTATCTTCCCATTCACCATACATATTTCTAAAAATGATTTCTAAAATAGAACTACAATTATTTTTACATATCAGTACTATGTTCGTTGTGCTTGTGCGATAAGACCCTTGTATAAATCAGTTTCTGCTGGCGAATCCGGATTCTCTAAAAGTACTTTCAATACGGTTTATTGGAATTTCTCTTCAGTTTTAAAACTTGGAAAAATATTTGGCATGAGCATAAACCCTCTACACTATATTTGATCGGATTTCATTCCTTGAATCTCGAAACTTTTCCAAAATTTTTAAACTACTGCCGCATAATATTTTTCTAACCTATGTCCTTAATGTTCGTGTAAATGATTTACTTTTACTCGTGATAGCTTTATATAAGCTAAATAAACCATTTCCTCTTATTATATATATTCGACTCCAACTTATTTCGAACAACTCATTTTATCGACCAGTTTCGTACTCTTCGTTTAACTTATATCTTTCACACACTATTTTTCCATGTATCCTAATGGAGCATCATTACATCACTACACGACCGTTCTCATGCTTTTCGATCCTTCTATTCGTTACGCTTTTGATTTCAGTTTCTTTCCTTTTGTCTAACCAATAGAGCTTGTCGTCGCCCGTGTCAACCTTAATATAGTTTGGTGGGCCCCATTAGTGTAATTTGATGTGTCGTTATAGTGTAGTAAATTTCATGGTGCATATGAAGTTGTATGTGTGTTGGTATTGGTATATTGTGTGTAGGTAGTTATGTTTTAACTGCATGAGTATAAATGTGATATACATACGATAGTAGGATTATAATTGTTTGATTGGTTGATTGGTATTACTTGTTTTTATGAGATGTCATATGCGTGTATACCATGAGGTATACCCGACTACTGCATATCTTAACTAATGTATGAAGTAAATGTATTGATGTACCAACTATAGATGGATATGGTATGAATATATATGATACATGGGTGTGACTATAGATAAATACTTTTAATAGGGAGAGTATTGAAATTATAAGTGTGCTGATGTTTGTAATATTATTATGGTATATAAAGTGATTGAAATATGTGATATTACCTGATTAGGTATTAATGGTGTTTGACATTATGATATGTATATGGTTATGTCGGTAGATGTGTATGCATTAGAATAGTGTTGGTATATGTATGGATGCTATGTTATGTATATAGAATATTCTGCTATGATTTTGAGTCTCACTCAAGTTTGAGTGGGTATACTCTATGTACATTGGTGTATTTGTCCGTGATTGGTGTGAGGTGATGGATGATGTATGTATAATGTTTGGATTGTTTGTGTCCGGTTGTGTTACGCACATGATTGTGGGTCACTGAACCAGTATATAGTTATAGGTGTTGGTCTTGTGGTATAGTTATTTATTAGGGGGCTTGCCTGCGTGAGTATATATATATGTGTGCTAGCTAAAACTAAGTGTGTCGATGTACTGAGTTTATAATTGAATGATTGGTAAATATGAATGAAATGTTAGCATGTGTGGGTGTGCACCATGCACGGATAAGTATGTGCTTAGTTATAAGTATTGATGACCATGGCATGTGTGGCGTGTCGTGATTATAGTTATAGGACTATATTTGAAGTAAATATATGGTGAAGTATCTGTGTGCGTTTGAATGACTATAAATTGTGAAATTATAATGATGGTGGAAGTATATTAAATATAATAACTTGAGTTTAGAATGGTGTGGTGTGATTACATGTGTTGACGTGTTTGGTATTGGATGTATACTAGGAGATATAGGGGAGTAGTGTATTCTTATTGCCTTGTTCGTAGGTAGCTACCTAACGTAGATTATTACGATGGTATTTACTGGTGTGAACTATTTAATTGGTTGTGAGTATATGGACTATTGTTTGTGCTAGGTAAGTAATAGCTACATAAGGGATGTATGTATATATATATTTATATATGATAGGAATACGTGTATGCACTGACTGACTATGATAGGAATAAGTGTATGATGTGCGTGAATATATATACATACATATCAGTAGTGTTAATGTTTGACTACCTAGTGCATATATAAAAGCACTTGTGTTGAATATACCTAGTTGAAATGTAATGTGATACTGATTGAGGGTAGTTACCAGAGCGACTAGAGATGTTAGAAAGTCCGAGGACGGACTTTATTCTAAGGTGGGTAGGATGTAACGACTGGTTTTTCTAATTAGTGTTATCGATATAATGTATATGTCTTGGTGGATTTTCTCCTTGCGTGTGATTTCCGTCTCCGTAGCTTTCGCTTTCGTTCATTTCGTTGTGATTTCCTAGCTTCTTCCTTAGATCGTTGAGCGTGGAGTAAGTCACTCATGACGAGCCTCATATCGCTCATATCTTAGAAGTAGGTTGATCTTAGAAGCCGTATGAATCTTCCTGAAGCTTCACGTTTCAATTCGGCACTTTCCGTGCACGTTATTTGGTTCAAGAAGGGGAACCAACCGACTAGATTGTGTTCTAGTCGGTCGGCAACTCATCTCAAACCGACTAGTTCATTGAATAAAAAATTCAGAACTTACTGTTTACTCTTAGTCGGTTTAAGAACAACCACCGACTGACTAGATGTGAAACTAGTCGGTCAGAACTTGCTCTCAGACCGACTAGTTCCTTTGATTAATTTTACCTAAGTTACAGTTTATCATTAGTCGGTCCATGAACACTCACCGACCGACTAGGTCTCAAACTAGTCGGTCGACGGGCCTTCACAGACCGACTAATTCACTTCCCAGATTTCTTTCTCCTTTCGTTGTTTGATTTTAGTCGATCACAGTTGAACGACCGACCGACTAGTTCCCAAACTAGTCGGTCAGCCACCCTTCGTTGACCGACTAAATCACCCAGAAACCCTAGGTTTGCCCTAGCCGCCGGTTCATTCCTATAAATACCCCCGATCGTTTTCTTTTCTTTCTTTCACTTCTCCTGGCCATTTCCCTTCCCCTAGACCTCTGATCTCCCCCAACCTTCCTCTAGCCCTTCCTCCTTCCTCATGAGCCCCTCTCCCTCTCCATTTAGGCCGGCCTTCATGCTTTAGGCCGCCTCCAACCCCCAAAAACCCCCAAATCCCATTTCTCCAGATTTTCTCCCCAATTCCAGATCTGAGCCATAGTTCTCCGGATCGTTCTTCCGTCGCCGTGCTTGCTCGACATCGATCTTCTACTTCTTTACGGTAGTGTTAGATCCGTTTATATTCTCATAACCCTCATTGTGATTTTATTGAAACCCTAATAAACTAGGTTGGATGTTGTTCTAATGTTGTTTTGCCATGGCAGCGATTCCATTCCCGAAGATTAGCTTTTTGTGCGACATGCCTTGTTGATCGTCATCCTTGGTACCAGGCAAGTGAAACTTGCCACTTATGGTTTTAGGCCATGTCTCAGGCCATTTGCTTGTTGTAGCGTAAAAGAGACTAGACAGTGAAATGATAGCTGCCTAGACGCCTATTTGATCTAGTTTGACAACGAAACTAGATCCGTCACCTCAATTGATCTAGCTTGACAACGAAGCTAGATCCAACCCTTTTAACTTGTTGTTCATGCATGTTAAACTGCCATGTTTAATTCCTTACCTGTACGCCTTACTGCATGCCATGCCATGTCATCCATGCATTGAATGTTGCATCGTAGCACACGCTACAAATCCTTGTATAAATCCGTGTTTCCGTGTTACCGGCTAGGCACCCGTTATGCGGGCATAACCCTATGCAATACGTGTTAAATACATTTCCTGGCTCGTGTTCCAGAAGCGAGCATTCCGTGTTCGGGGGTGATGCCCTGGCTCGATATACCGTTAAAAACACTTCCTGGCTCGTGATCCAGAAGCGAGCATTCCGTGTTCAGGGGTGATGCCCTGGCTCGATACACGTGGAGGGGTAGAGATAAACGGTCACTTGAGCTTAGGAGTTGTCCCGATCAGCCACTCTAGCCAACAGGCGGAATCTCTGTGCACGACGTGTTTACTTGACGTGTTTACTTGACATGTTTACTTGACGTGTTTACATAACATGATTTACTTGACTTGTACTTGTCCATGTTTATACTTGTAAAACTTGTCATCCATGCCATACTTGCTACTTGTTACTTGTCACTTGCACCTTACCTTATTTGTTACTCACATACTAAACTTGCCATGCTATGCATCATACTATAACTGCTAGGTTGTTAGTTTACCTTCCTTTCAGTTTCCTTGCCCAAGTCTTTTTAGACTTGCTGACATGTGCTCTTTTACTCTTTTGGGTGACACATGTTAGATCCTGAGCTAGAGGCCGTTGCAGAGGACGTAGTGTTTGCTGGCGCTGAGCCAATGGTTACCGAGGAGGAGTTTGTGGTCATTGGTGACTAGTCTTAGAGACCGCTTGTGTTCTCTTCCTTTGTTTAGGCTTGCTGTTAGTTGTCGGTGCGTGGCACCGTTGCTTGTATGTTGTACTTTGTTGGCCATGTTTGGGCCTTAGCTTTTCCGTTTGAGCCTGGTGGCTTTTCTGTGATATTGTAATTTATTTTATGGATATTCTGAGATTTAATAAATTGCTTATTATCTCACTTCATTATTATTTATCGTTGTTTCGTATTGTGTTGCAAGGACCTGCCAATTTATTGTTGATTGATGCTTATCGGGCTTGGAGTTTTGTAGCTTCAAGTCTGAGCGGACCTTCTCACGTCTCGCCTCCACATTTTTGGGAAGCGGGACGTGACACCGTGCTTTGGCACAGGGTCAGCCACTGAGGAAACATGGCCTTACGACTGTCCCCGGTGCGATCTGGAGAGGCCCGCACCTCCCGATTGCGAGGAGAAGCTGGCGACGTTCAAGTTGAAGAAGGCTGACATTGAGCGCTTTCCGGAGGACGACCTCCTAAAGCCGATCTACCCGGTTGGGAGGGGCGAGTCGGTCTAAAAGGATGCCGATGTGGCGGTGAGGATCGCTGAGAACTGCCAGCTGCCTTGGGATAGGGAGTCCCTGGTGCACGTCGGGACGGAGCGGTTAGGAGCCACGGTGACGTGGAACCTCGCCCATGTATGTTAGCGGGCTATGCTGGGGATGCCCCCGGGTTTATCATCGTTGATTTTGATTTTCTCGATGTCTTGTTTGCAGGCCGCTACGGCGATGGAAACCCTACAGTGCCGTGCCTCTGCCCTTGTCAATGCCGAGCTCGCGATAGCGAGGATGAAGGTGAAGCTTGATAAGGAGGAGTCTAGGCGAGTCGAGCTGGAGAAGTTGTTTGTGGAGCAGAAGAGGTCGATTGAAGAGTATAGGCTGCATGTAGAGGGGCTTGAGGAGAGGATCGCTGCCGGACGTGCCCGTCAGACCGAGCTGGAGGGGGAGGTCGCAACTGGCCTCTCCCGTTATATCAAGCTGGAGGAAGAAGCCAAAAAGGACAGGGCCAAGATGGGCGACTTGGAGTCACGGGTGAAGGCTACCGAGGAGGCGTTGGCAAAGAAGACGGAGGAGTTCCGGGTGTATCAAGTGCTGACCGTCGTGCCTCAGCTTGCCCAAGTCAAGATAAGGGAGCAGGAGAAGAGCCGGAAAGAGTGATTGGAGACTGGCTGGGAAGAAGGGTGGAAGGCGTGTCTCCAGAGGGTTAAGGAAAGGGCTCTCTCTCTTCAGCCTTAGCTAGAGGTTGACTTCGAAGCGTTGGCGGCCTCGGAGGAGGAGGACGAGGAGGGAGAAGACCTCGAGGTGGACGCAGAGGGGCCTGGGGCCGGAGAGCAAAGATCGGGCAGCGTTCTGCAGGACGGCCCTAAAGGAGGCGAACGGGCGGACCAGTAGGGGGTCCTGTTAGGGAACTTGACCTTGTTGTATTACCTTTTGTAATAGGTAGGGGGAATCTGGAGGGAGGCCCGTCTCGTTAATTCGCCTTGCTATATTTGTAGGACAGCTTGCTTTCTAATATATCATGGGTTTTTGCCATGTCATGTGTGAATCTTTGTTGTCGTTATATAATTCAAGTTTAATTCAAAGGTAGCATGGGTTAGCATGTAGCTCGGCCTGTTTCCCAATCAAGTCTGGGGGCGGCTTGCGAGCTCGCTAGGGGGGCCGGCCAGGGTCGCTCCTGAGTTAGGACGTGCGTAGATGGCGCTTGGGTGTTGAACTGTTACATGAGCACCTTTTTCATTGATCTTTATAGGAAATTAAACTTAGCTATTACATGAAGTCTTGATAAAGTCTGTCGTAGTTAGTTAAGTGCGATCCGATCCGTTGGCGAGCTGAGGGGTCCTTTCATCCTGATGTCAACTGCATCAGGATGAGTGAACTCTTATCCGCAGGACGCCCCCCTTTGTTGAGTATTGATTCCCCGGATTTGGTTTTGATGATGAACAAACATAAATATCGTGAACTAACTCTTTGTGAGCGCAGTTATGGAGATCATCGGCAAAATTCTATGTACATCAAAAGCGACGTCTCAAGACTTCTCAAAGCGCGTGATCGTGTGCCTGAAGCTTCATTGAAGCTCAAGGAGCATTATTGAAGTCAAGAGATTCGGATTGAAGCTTTGAAGACGGTTCGTCTAGTTTATTTTATAGTCTTCTAGCTTCTTTTCGTAGAATGTTAAGCCTTGAGTAGGACTTACATTAATCTTCTTAACGCTCATATCTTAGAGCTAGGATTATCTTAGAATCCCATAGAAACTTTCCCGAAGCTTCATGCTTCATTTCGCGGCTTCTAGTGCATCTTAGTTGGTTCAAGAAGAAGAACCAACCGACTAGATTGTCATCTAGTTGGTTAAGAATCCTTCTTGAACCGACTAGATCTCCTTGCTCAATTCAGCATCTTCACTGTTGACCAATTAGTCGGTCCAAGAAGGTTCACCGACCAACTAGTTGTCAAACTATTCGGTTTGGAATCCTTCTTAGACCGACTAGTTATACTCTTATTTTTCAGCCTGAGCTACTGTTGATTCGTTAGTCGGTCCAAGAACAACCATCGACCGACTAGTTGTCAAACTAGTCGGTTGGAATTTGTTCTTAGACTGATCAGTTCTCTTGTGTTCAGCTTATTGTTTTTCAACTGCTTAGTCGGTCAAAGAACACTCACCGACCGACTAGTTGTCAAACTAGTCGGTTGGCAAGTCTTCTTAGACCGACTAGTTCTCTATCTCCTGAATTTTCTTTCTTGGCTGTCAACCTTTTAGTCGGTCCAAGAAGAATCACCGACCGACTAGTTGCAAAACTAATCGGTCAGTGATCCTTCTTAGACCGATTAGAATGCTTCAGAAAAGAGCCGTCGGAGCATTTAATGCACGAATTTTTCCTCTCTCTTCTCTCTATCCTATATATACTTGTGATGCTTCTTCCTAGAATAAAAGGCTGATATTATTGAGACTTTGAGAATCAAAGAGAGAGCATTTAATTCATATTTCCAAGCTCCATCTCTTCACAAGAATCTCTCCCTCACTCTTATTCCTCAAGAGAGATTCTCATTGATTGTAAGCTACTTAAGCTAGGATCTTGAATCCAAGTCACCATCTTCTCCCTAGCCACCTATTGCTGGTCATCTTGGTGGAGCAAGGGTTTGGTGCTTGCTTCTTCCTCAAAATCCTTCTTGCCCTCAATTCAGTAAGTTTTACTCAAGGCATAGGATTTTGTTGGTAAGTGTTTATTGTTTCATTTACATTGCTATTTCAGTTTTATCTCTCGGTTGTGAGAGAAGTTTGTGATCCCGGTTGGTGGGAGTCACATTTTCATTTGTGTATGATTTGATCTTGTGGAGGTTTTCTACAAGAATTTCATAGTACAAATTTAAGTTAGAGGATTCTAACTCAAGTAGCCGGAGGGGATCCGGGTGTTTGGGACGTAGGATCACCGGAAACAAGTCGGGGAGACTTGGGTGGATCCGAACCCGTTAAATCGTTTATTTGCATTGGTCGTTTCTTTGTTGTCATATTTTCATTCCGCATTGTTGGTTGAGTTTGTACGATAATTAGGAATTATACTCTTGATTATTTTAAAGTACTATTCACCCCCATCTAGTACTTGTGTAGTAGCTATCAGGGCATTACATTTGGTATCAGAGCCAAGTTCATAGCTATGTCTTCCAACGACAACAAGAATGTTCGTCCACCTTCAGACTATAGCACCTTCAAGAACCGTGAAGGAGCTTCTTCAGTGATGGAAGGACACTCCTCTACTAGGCCTCCTCACTTCAACGATACCAATTATGGGTACTGGAAATGCTGGATGGAAACGTTCCTCCGGAGCACTTCACTATGGAGAGCCACGCTAACAGAGTATGTTGAGCCTGCTGAAGAAGATTTCGCAAAGTGGACTACCGTGGAGGTCACCGCGGAGGTAAACAATGCCAAGGCAATGAATGCCTTGCAAACAAGATATGCACATGTAGGAGTGCATATCAAATCTGGAACTCACTCCTCAGGTTGCATGAAGGAACGAGTAGGGTAAGAGACTCCAAACTCACTGCTGTAAATAAAGATTTCGAATTATTTCACATGCAACAGGGTGAGAAGATGAAGGAGTACTATGCTCGCTTCGTTGATATTACCAATGAGTTGGAGGCTCTTGGAAAGACTTACACCCAAAAGGAGAAAGTCTCAAAGATTATTGACGGACTTCCTTCTTGTTGGGAAAAGCGTACCTTCGCCATCGAGGAAGGTAACGATATGAATAAGTATACTGTCGTACAACTAATGGGTACCTTGATGTCTTACGAGGTACGCAAGGACAGTAAAATAAAGATGCAGGATAAGATGAAGTCGTACTTGAAGCAAGACGAGCCAAAGAAAAAGGCGATTGCGTTCAAGGCCGCTCCATCTACATCTACCGATGATGAATAATCGGAAGACGAGTTGGACTTAGAATCCATTACCCTCATGGCAAAGAAGTTCAACCGATTCTTCTGGAAAGGTAACTTCAAGAACAAATCTAAATTTAGTTCTACTAACGCCTCTGCTCCTTTGTGTTTTAAATGCAACAAGCCAGGACACATCAAAGCGGATTGTCCTCAAAACACGCAAAAGAAGAAATGGTAGGCGCCAAAGTTCGACAAGTCTCGAAAGTACAAGAAAGGGTACAAGAAAGGACTTGTCGGCACATTCACCGACTCCGAAGATGACTCCTCAAGTGGAGAGTCGGATGATGAACAAGTGGAGCAAGCACACATGTGCTTCATGGCTAGAGAGGAACATGATCAAGAGTCCTCCTCCGATAAAAGCGAGGAGGAAGGCGATGAGGTAACAATGGATGACCTTAGATTAGCTAACGAGCAAATTTGGTCTAAATATTATAAACTAGTAAATAGATATACTAAGACTAAAGATGAGCTAACTAGTCTCCAAACCTCACCTAAGCCTATCATCATCAACAACGACACCATCGTTAAAGGTTTGAGAAATGAGATTGTAAATCTCAAATCTCAACTTGAGCAGTTCACATTGAGAAATCGGATGAACGCGAGATAGCGGATTTGACTTCTCAAAACTCAACTTTGAGTATTGAGAATAAGAATCTCAAATCTCGTGTTTATGTACTCACATCGCAAGTGTCCACCTTGGATGCTTCTATGCATTCTGTCACCGAGAAGTATGAGTGCACATTAGGCCGAATTAATAAATTCAATAAAGGTAAGGACCATTTGGATAATATCCTAAATGACTTACTT
Organism: Scilla litardierei; assembly: GCA_030789695.1. Lineage (NCBI taxonomy): Eukaryota > Viridiplantae > Streptophyta > Magnoliopsida > Asparagales > Asparagaceae > Scilla > Scilla litardierei. The sequence continues at coordinate 45,755,743 of CM061142.1, forward strand.
CCGGCCAATCATCACATTGGCTTGGGGTATAAGATGGGAAATTCATCCAAATCGTCGACTACCTTTGTTAGGCCAACTTCCGATGCCTCAACGAGTGGGAGCAAACACCCCATTGGTGGTTCATCTACCAATGGTGCTTCCACTTCGTACACACCCCCGATTGGAAAGAAACCCACTTTGGGTGGACCTCCTAAGAAGGGACATGCATTCATGTACACGAATACTATGCCACGTAGGAACACACATCCTACTCCACCGGTTCACACGTATGATGATTTTTATGCTCCATGTCCACGAGCACGTGCACACCAAGTGAGACACACTCACGAACGTGCTCCTCCACAAGCATATGTTCATCCACATCACTATCATATGAATAATTACCATCATGCACCATATCATATGTCGCCACCACCATTTCATCATGTGCCATATGCTTATCCACGACATGCATTTCCTAGGCCACATGCATCACGTAGACATCAACAACGTATGCATGCTTCCAATAGGAATAGGGCTCCCAAGACATTCATTATTTGGGGCCCAAGGACACACGCATGCATGAAAAACAAGCATACATTAATTCTTATTTCATGAATGTAGTGCACAATGATGATTATGTTGGGAAGTCTAAGTCCAATTGGACTTGGCTCCTAAAGGTCTAATCTTTTAGGACCCAATGACCTTGGGTACCATGGAATGATATTTTTATATTTAGGTACTCAAGAAAAAGAAAAGGAGCAACAAATCCAAATTTAGCTCCAAGAATAAGTGGATACTCGATAGCGGGTGTTCAAAACACATGACGGGTGAAGCTCAATTGCTCTCCGGAGTGGTGCCCATTGCAAATGGGAACCGAGTAGTCTTTGGAGGCAACGAGAGCGGAACCATCATTGGTGTTGGTAAAGTTGGTAACCCCTCTAAACCACTTATAAGTGATGTTTACCTTGTTAAAGGATTAAATCACAATCTCATTTCAATAAGCCAACTTTGTGACAAGGGTTTCAAAGTTAGCTTTGTGAAAGGAATGCGTCATATTTTGAGAAAAGATAATGATAATTTGTTATTTTCTGGCACACGCCATAAGGATATATATATCCTAGATATTCCAAAATCACATGAACAGCGTCTCATTGCCAACACAAGTGAACAACACTTATGGCATCGACGTTTTGGTCATGTGAACTTTGGAACACTTTTTAAGCTATCCAAGTTAAATTCTATTAAAGGATTTCCTAAGCTTACTTTCCAAAAGAAAATCTTTTGTGATTCGTGTCAACGAGGCAAACTTCCAAAGTCGTCATTCAAACCTAAGAAAAGCATTTCCTCTAAACAGCCTCTAGAGCTTATACATCTAGATCTTTTTGGTCCAACTAGAGTTGCTTCATTAGGGAATGCTCGATATGGACTTGTCATCGTTGATGACTTTTCTAGATTTACTTGGGTATTTTCTTTAAGTAATAAAAATGATGCTTTTGAAAACTTCACAATATTTGTTAAGAAAGTACAAAATCTCATTGGAACCACCATTGTCACTATTCGTAGTGATCATGGAGGGGAATTTGAGAGTGAATCTTTCTCAAATTTTTGTGATGAAGTTGGTATTACACACACCTTTTTTTCCCTTGCGCACCCCCTCAAAATGGTGTAGTTGAGAGAAAGAATAGGATGCTAGTGGAATGTGCTCGCACAATGCTTGATGATAGCCAACTTGGCCATCAATTTTGGGCGAAAGCTGTACATACCACTTGCTATGTGTTTAATAGAATACTTTTAAGGCCCGGCACCAAACAAACTTGTTAAGAATTGTTGTTTGGTAGATTGCCTCAAGTTAAACATTTTCGAGTTTTCTGCGCAAAATGTTTTATCAAAAACACGTATGGTAGTTTGGACAAATTTAATCCAAGATCCGATGAGGGGATATTTGTTGGATATTCCTCCCGTAGCAAAGCCTACCAGATATACAACAAAAGAACCTCAACGATCGAGGAATCACTTCATGTTTCATTCAATGAAAATTTTGTCCCGTCTAGAATTATCAATGATGATGACTCCATGGAAGTTATATGTGATTCGATTGGTAATTATAACTCTATTGATTCTATTGATACTAACCCTACTGATGATACTTTTGAGAATGTTCCAAGTGATCAGGGAGTTCCCAAACGGTTGCATACAGTTCGTGACCATCCCCATGAGCAAGTCATTGGCAACATATTTGATAGTGTCAAGACGAGATCTCAAGTCAATTACTTCGCTCATTGTGCCTTTGCCTCTTCGGTAGAGCCAAAGAATATTAACGAAGCGTGCGAAGATAGTTCTTGGATCCTAGCCATGGAGGAGGAACTCATTCAGTTTGAAAGGAATGAGGTTTGGGAGCTAGTTCCATTGACTTCGAAGAGCCACACCGTTATTGGAATGAAGTGGATTTTCAAGAATAAGACCGATGAGAACCAAAACGTCGTCCAGAACAAAGCTCGGTTAGTAGCTCAAGGCTACAGGTAAGAGGAAGGTATAGATTTCGAAGAATTCTTTGCTCCTGTAGCTAGATTAGAATCTATTAAGTTGTTGTTATCTTTCATGCCACAAAGATTTTAAACTCTTTCAAATGGATGTAAAAAGTGCGTTTTTAAATGGAGATGTCGTTGAGGAAGTTTATGTTTCTCAACCTCCGGGTTTTCTAAATGAAAAGTTTCCAAATCACGTTTTCAAACTTAAGAAAGCACTTTATGGTTTGAGACAAGCTCCTAGAGCTTGGTATGACCGCCTAAAGAACTTTCTTTTGGATTTGGGTTTTAAAATGGGTGAAGTTGATTCTACACTATTTGTTAAGTATGCGAATCATGATATTATTTTAGTTCAAATTTATGTTGATGATATCATTTTCGGTGCTACTAACTTCACTCTTTGCGAAGAGTTTTCTAATGTCATGAAGGACCAATTTGAGATGAGCCACATGGGTGAGCTCAAATATTTCTTAGGTCTCCAAATTCGCCAAATGCACGATGGAATCTTCATCCACCAAACCAAGTACACGGTGGAGTTGCTAAAGCGATTTGGAATGGAGAATGCTTCTGGCAAGAAGACTCCAATGAGCACTACTACACATCTTGATAAAGATACGGCGGGCAAAGATGTAGACATTCGTCTATATCGAGGTATGATAGGTAGTTTATTATACCTTACTGCCAGTCGGCCTGATATTTTGTTTGCTGTATGTGTATGTGCTCGTTATCAGTCTCAACCTAAGGAATCTCACTTAGTAGCGGTTAAACGTATTTTCCGTTATTTAAGTTACACACTCGACTACAGATTATATTATCCAAAGTCTAGCACGTATGAGTTAATCTCATATAGTGACGCAGATTATGCTGGATGCAAATCCAACAGGAAAATTACTAGTGGCACTTGCCATTTTATAGGAAATTCTCTTGTCTCTTGGTTTTCCAAGAAGCAGAATTCCGTATCACTTTCAACCACCGAGGCGGAATATATTGCCGTTGGTGCTGAGTGTTCTCAGGTTCTTTGGATGAGACACACACTTAAAGACTTCGGTATAAACTGTGATACTTGCCCTATCATGGTGGATAACCAAAGTGCAATATGTCTCTCTAAGAATTCGGTACACCATTCCCGTTTCAAACACATAGACATCCGTCACCATTTCTTAGATGATCATGTTGCTAAAAAGGACATCATTTTAGTGTACATTGAAACCCAGAAGCAAATCGCCGATATTTTCACGAAACCACTCAAGGAAGACTCCTTTGTGCGGTTACGTCGAGAATTGGGGATTATGTGTGAATCTGAGATTTAGGATTCATATTTTATATAATCCCGCATGATTATAATGATTTCTATATGTTCATGCTAGATTTGTTGGGATTTTCTGGATTTATGATTGGATTTTTGGAATTTACGCTAGATATGTTCATGCACATCGTATTTATTATTTTCTATGTTTTATGGGGTAGAATAATGTTGTATGAGATTATTTCGATGTTTCGTCCAAGTGTTCTTAGGAGAGAACTCAAAATTTCGAATTATCAAATTTCTGGACTCTTTTAGTCGGTCCCAGTTCATTAGCCGACCGACTAGTTTGAGTTCTAGTCGGTCAGTTTTGAACTCAGACCGACTAACTCATGCCATATTTTTGACTTTTGTTGCTGTTTGCACTTAGTCGGTTCAAGCTCATTGGCCGACCGACTAGATTGCATTCTAGTCGGTCAGCACTTGAACTCAGACCGACTAATTTCGCAAGGGCTTTTCCGTCCTTGACTCTCCCAGTCGATATTTACTCTCCTCCGCACCGATTACAATTCATTCTAATCGGTGCGCGATCTCTTCCAAAATCCCAAACCCCTCAAACCCTTCGACTCCTCCGTCGTGCTTCACCGTCTCCGGCTGCCGTCAGCCGCCGCCGACCTTCCTAGAGTCGATCTCCTCCTCCTAGGGTATATCTCCTATCTCTCTCTCAGTGTTTAGGGTTCAATCGTGCTCGATTTCATTTGGTTTTCAATTCCGTTTGTTTTAGGGTTTGTACTAGGGTTTTCGATCTCTTTCGATTTCGTTCATTCGATTTCATCTCACGATCATAGTTAAGACTTGCATCCCTGTCCGTCCTACCACTCCGTCTCCCATGACCGTCGAGTCTTCTCCTACCGACCCTCCTCAACCCAAACGTCGTGCCAAAACCACTCGTGCATCCTCTTCCTCGCCTCCTCTTAAGAAGAAGAGGACTACCGTTGCCAAACCCAAACCCACATCTCAACCCAAGCCCAAGCCCCAGCCTAAGAAGAAGACTGTGTCTCCGACCTCCTTTCGTGCTCCGACTCCTCCCGCTTCTGAATCCGACGAAGAGTATATTCCTGAGTCTGAGCCTACGGAGAAGGCTCCTACTCCTCCTCCTCGTACTTCCTCTCGTCCGTCTAAGGGGAAGGCTCCCATGCCTTCGGGTGGTGTGGATATCTCGTTGTGTCGCGATGACCCGATGTGTCTAGCAGCATACAATCGTATTGAGCATTGTCCTTTGATTCTGGAGCACTTCGTCCAGTTTTCTGACTTTCCTCAGCTTGCAGATCTCTTCTCCTATAGAGGCCTTCTAGAGTATCTTCGCCATGATCCCAAGGCGAATCATCACCCGTACCCCAGACTCGTCAAATTGTTCTATGCCAATCGAGTACGGGGTGAGTATGATGACACTCACTGCATTGAGACCACTGTCTTGGGGACACCTATTGTCCTCATGACTAAAATTTTAGGGCAGTTGATTGGTGTCTCATCCTCTGGCCTGCTCCCTTCTGATATCTAGGTGGATAATATCCACGATCTTGACCAGACCATGCTTGCTGAGATGTTCCACGTCATCCCTCCCGCCATGATTGGTGTTCCCTCGAAATATTTTAAGCCTAATGCGTGGGTCTTAAATTTGATTCTGAAGTCGTGTCTTCTACTGAAGTACAGCTCTTCTAGCTTGCCCTCTCAGCCGTTTCTGAAGCTTATCAACGCTCTTTTTATGGGGAGCGAGATAAATTGGGCCCGCGTTATCCTTGACAAGATGGATTCATTTGAGTGCATAAGGAAGTCCACCAAGTCTACTCATATTCCATATCCTTGTCTACTGACTCTAGTATTCCGTCACTTCGGCGTCCCTCTCCCTCCAGATGATCAGTGTCCGTTGGGTCCTCCCCTGGACGCGACTGCCGTCAAGAAGTCTCTGGCGGCATTGCGTCACATTCAGAGGACTACCCATTCTGCCCCCGAGGGTACCTCTTCAGCTGCTCCACCTCCTCCTTCACTCTCTGAGTTTTCTACTTCTTTGAGACGTCAGGAGTCTCGTATTTCTCGTTGTGCGGTGATGCTTGCTCGCATCTGCGAGTATCTGGATATTGTTTTCCCTCCTACGCTTTCTGACGAGGAGATCATGGATGTTGATGAGGATGATGAGCGAGATGATTCTCCTGTTCGTGCCCCAGAGGGTACGTCTGCTGCTGCTTCGTTTGCTCGTGCTCCTGAGAGCACTCATGCTGCCACCATTCCTCCGGTGGATACTTCTGCTGGTGCTCCCGAGAGCACTCCTTCTGCCACCCTCCCTTCGATGGACACTCCAGTCGACCCAGAGACCACCAACCCGTCTGCACAGCCTGCTGCTGCTGCCGATCCTGCCTCCACCTCCTGAGCTTGCGTTGGAGGACTCTCCCATGTGCACTTGGATGATATATTTGGTCGTGAGAGAGTGGGGTAGGATAGTTGTGTGGTTATGTTTTTATGATGTATTTTTGGATGTTTTGGTGATACATTTTGATGTATATTCGTTTTGATGTCTGTTGAGACATGTGTTGTATGTTGTGCACCGATCTGATGATCGTTTATACTTTTGTTGGCAGATGTATACCTTTTGTTGTATCATGATATATATATATATATATATATATATATATATATATATATATATATATATATATATATATATATATATTCTATAAAACATGACCTTTTTTGAATTTTGTCCCAGTCATAAGTCCAGTCATATTTTGTTTGTCCCAGTCACCAAGAAGCCACGTAAGCATGTGGGTTCCCAGCAAGAGCATGGGAGAAAAATTCAAAAATTTTCAACTCGCGTTCTCCAAAAGCCGTGTAAAATTGGGGGGAATGCACAGACGTCCAGCAACTTCATCCTAAAAGCCCAGCCCTCCATCATCTTCATCCTCAAACCCCAGCTCACGCATAAACTAAATATCTCCAGTATCTTCATCACTCAAACCATCAACCCCCAGCTCACGTTCTCAACTTGGGGGGAAACTCACAATTGGGGGGGAACTCAAAATTTTGGGGGATTCACTTACAGCCTCTTCATCTTGGGGGGAAACTCACAATTGGGGGGCTCATAATTTTGGGGGATGCGCTCACGGCCTCTTCATCTTCAACGTCATCAGCAAGGAGGCGGTAGATCATGGACAGTATGAGGGATGTCGAGATCTGATGATGAAACTGGTAAGATTTTGATGCGTCAAAGTTGAAATTTTTAAGAAAAATTGATTCTTTTTCCCCTTTATCTTCACACTCATCAGCAAGAAGAAGTCGGGTTTGGGGATGCGCTCAGTTAGGAGGCGGTAGATCATGGAGAGTATGGAGGTTGTCGAGATCTGATGATGAAACTGGTAATTTCCACATCATTTCCCTGAAAGTTGAAGTTTTTATGAAAATTTGTTTCTTTTTCCTCTTCATCTTCACCCTCATCAGCAAAGAGGAGGTCGGGTTTAGGGATGCACTCAGTTAGGAGGCAGTAGATAATAGGGAGTATGCGGGATGCGCTCGATGTCGGAGGGAGCGATGGAGGTTGTCAAGATCTGACAAGGAAACTGTAAGATTTTGATGCTTCAAACAACTACATTTTCCACTTTGTTTCCCTGAAAGTTGAAATTTTTATGAATTTTTTTTCTTTTTCAGAAATTCAGAGATGGTATAGAATTTTTAGCAAATTCTGTGTGCCGTGCAAATTTCATTTTGTTTTTCTTTAACGAAATGGGATCAAATTTTGATCTAAATGCATGATCTTTTATCCGTAATTTCAATTTTTAAGTGGGCCATATGGAAATTTTTAACTTGAAATTTAATTTTTTAATAGGTCTCTGAGATGGTATAGAATTTTTTAATGGGTCTTTGAGAATTTTTAATGGTTCGTACAAGATATTCCAATTTTTCGTTAGCAGGTTGGCAGTGATAATTTGTCGTTCGACACTTTTTTCTACAGATGATAAACTGGTGAAAAAGAGTGGTATTGCCAGAATGCATATTCGTTTCAGTAATTAGAGGAGGGGGAACAATAATTCTAATTTCATCTATGGCAAAGATTGCATTTTTAACAATGTTGAGTTCCAATTCTCTTATCATCGTGTTCTCAATGTTTCATGGTGAATTATGGATCCTTCACCAGAGACGAGGGAGCAGATGGCAAGGGATGCGCTTGATATCGGAAGGAACGATGAAGGTGGTCGATCCTGGGAACCTCGAGGGCGAACTCTATGCCAGAGCGATCGCTGGATACTCGCCGCTCTGGCTTCTAATCTGGGCCACAGTAATGGACCTCTTGCTCTGGCTTCTGATCTGGGCCACGGTAATGGGCCTCTTGATCTAGCTTTTAGTTGATTACGCCGAAGGATTTTGATTCGCTTGATGTCATCATAGTTATTAGATCCCTTTGAAGTTTATTGATGCCATCTAAATTTTATTTGCCATCGAAAATTTCTCTGCTTTAGTTGTGTTGGGAATTACTCCAAGGATAATTGATTGGGTGGTTTATTGTGGACCATTACATGATAAGTTTCTGATTTTTTCGTGTCTTAAAATCTTCATTGAATTTTTCAGAACAAATTTCTATTTATATTTTAAGCATGAAATGGATATATCTATGTATATTTTAGTACGAGAGTGTTTAGAATAATAAAAATTGCAGCTTTTTGTTAAATCGCCTGAAACTATTTCCCCCGAGTTCTACTGTATTATGCCTTTGATTTTAATTCAATAATTTATTTTGATCTCTTTTTTAAAGTTTTGGGCAATGGAATTTTTCAGTAAATTATGCAAATGCTTAACCTATAATGTAAGAAAAAGAAAGAAACTGTTTGATTTTTTGAGGATTTCAATTTTGATGAATGGATCCGAATATGCTATTTTGCTGACTTCTTTTGTTCTGGCTGAAATTTCAAAAAATCAATCCGTTTATTTTTTCTGTTTTGTTTTGAATTAATTGGTGATGATTTTTCTCTTTTTCTTTTTTGGATATGGAAATGTTAAAATGCATGTGACCAATTATGGTCCTTTCATTGCCTAATTAGTAAGAAAAAGATATGTAGATTGCTCTCTTATTGACATACGTTGGAGAATAATTCAGTATTGCTTGCTATTCTTAAATTATTACTACGTTGTGATTCATATTTGAATGAGTTATTAACTTTGCATCGATGATATTGTTGTATTTCTGTATTGATTTTTGAAAAAGCACTGTTGCATATTATTTAGTTCTTCCCTTTTATTGTTATGTGTTATTTGTACCTCAAATTCTTTTTGCTCAATTATCTTTTCCCTCTCTTTTCCATGTTATGTCATGTTTTGATTTTTCTGCTCTCTATCTCTATGTTATACCTTCGGGTTGTTCTGCTACCTCTTTCCATATTATGATTGTATTCAGTCTACACTATAATTCCAAGAAGGCCGTGTTCATTAATCTTTGTCATTGGTTTGCATTGGTTCACAGAGATCTGTCGGCTGACGAGGCTGAGCAGGGTGATATCAAGCTCCTAACTAAAGACCGTCTGGAAAAATGGTGCACTTTATCATCCAATACATGCGAGCTTTGCACGGAAGAGAGTGATATCAAAGGGTGATATCAAAGGGTCTAGCTCACGAAGATCGCAAGTATTTGATCGATAAAGTTCCCGGGGAGAGTGATATCAAAGGGTCTAGCTCACGAAGAAAGAGATCTATGCTCAGCTCTGTCGGAGGAATTTGTTTGATGTAGGAACTAATGTGAGAAAAATTGAGAATTTGGGGGAAAGGTCAAATTTTTATATTAATTGTTTTGTTGAACTATAAAATTTTGATTTGGTGAATTTTACAGGAATTTTGGATGAAAAAGGAAAGAAATGGGATTTGCATGTCCATTTCGTGTAAATTAAGCATTGGCGATTACGTGGATCGATAGTCAGAGATACTGGAATTTTGTCCCGACAAAGGAATCTAGGTATTAGTTCTTTCTCTTTCACTTGGGAAGCAATCCATTGTATTTGAATGTTAGTTATATCCAAGTTAAACATTTGCATGAAAAAATTATGATTCTCCAAACGGCACGTGGACATGTAAGTTCTCTTTATGGTGTTGCACTCCTGATACAAGTGTAAAGAGGGACTCAAGCCATAGAGAGTTGTCGTACGAATTGTCGAGAGATTTCGGTGGTAACATTTTGGTGCTATCTGTCGGACATGGCATCGTTGTGGTATACTCTACGATCCTTTCTTTTTATTTGCTCCTTTAGATTATGATATCATCCTGAATTTACTTGAAATTTTAGTTGATATTAGTTGAAATATCCATAAATTTTAAATCTTTCGACAGAATTGTAGTTAATATTTGAAATCCTCCATGCAAGCCTTAACCAGAAATCCTCCAAATGCTTGCAACTTGCCTCAAATTTACACTGGTGCTAAAAAAACGTGACCTGATCCAAATGCAAATACACTATGCTGGTGCTAAAATTGACCAGAAATTTGGAGAAATCCCATTCATCCAAGTGTAAATATAATTGACCTGAGGCTAAAATTATTCATGGAGAAATTTGGCCAGAAATTCACTGCTAAAATTTGACCAAGAAATTATTGACCTGAAACTATTGACCAAGAAATTTGAAACCCATAGTGTATTCTGCATAGTGTTTTCAAGAAATTACCGGATCAAATTTGAATGACTAAAATTCTGCAGTCAATTTGAGGCCAATAAATTCAATTTGAACCCAATTATACAAATTAGAATGGCTAAAATTCTGTATTCAAATAGAATTCTGTATTCTGCATAGTGTATTCTGCATAGTGCCATTCAAATCCATAGTGTGTTCTGCATAGTGTATTCTACAAATTGAATTATTCTGCATAGTGTATTCAAGAAATTACTGGATCAAATTGAATTTGAGGAAAGAATTTGACCAAGAAATTATTGACCTCAAATTTTAGCCATTTCAAAATTATTCATGAGAAACTTGCACAGAAAACCCATTCAAATTCTCAAACCCATTCCAGTAATTCTTGCCTCAAATTGACCAGAAATTTACACTTGCAACTTGCCTCAAATTTACACTGCATTAGAGCTTGATATTCCCTACATTGCTGTTGATAGAATTTGACCTGAGCCAGTGAATATAATTGAATCTTTGGCAAACTTCAAGTATGTTTTAACTATATTCAAAAATCTCAATATAATTTCAGTATAATCCTAACTTCAGTTTTGCATTTTCCCATTTGAACATACCTGGCATAGCAATAAAGAAACATACTCACTTCTGTTTTGCATATGCAAGTTCAACCCATTTTAGAGATTATATGCCTTAACTCCAAATGCAATAAAGAAACATACTCACTTCAGTAGGGAATATCAATAAAGAAACATACTCACTTCAGTTTTGCATATGCAAGTTCAACCCAATTTGAATCTGGCATATTCAGTGTCTGAAATCCGGCAAGTTCAACCTCTAATTAGTTTTGAAGTATGCCAGGATTGCAGGTAAGAGATTTCTGGTTATGCTAGGATTGCAAGTCCAACCTCTACCAATGGCATACCCTGGTTAATCAACGCAACAAGCATCAATATTATGAACTTACCTCCAATAGCTGGACATGATATCATCTGAAACTTGATTGCAGGTCTAATTATGATTGGGGCGATGCTCTTTAAAAAGATTCGTTTTTTCTTCAAAGAAATTGCAGGTATGATGCTAACAGGTAAAACTTGCGGTTCTCAAAGAGTTTTTTGGTTCTTCAAAGATTTTTTTTCGCATCAAATCTTGGGGTGTATATATATGTAATTTTGTCATGTTTGGGCTTATATATGTAATTTTTAATCTCCATTATATGAATGAAATTACAAGTTTTTTTGTTTTAAATATTTGATTTGGTTTGGGATATTTGATTTGGGTTGCTCGGTTCTAGATGCTACCTTTAGATATTTGTTGGGGGTTTCCATTTGTGTTTTAAAAATTTTTTTTATTTGATCTGTTGAAATTTGATGAATAGATTTAAAAGGATCTGTAATTTTATATATCCGAAAGATTGGATATTGGTAATTTTATATATCTGAAAGATTATTTTATGTAGATGGTTGTTTCTTTTTATAAAAAATATTACGCATTGAATAACTTGGAGTATTTCATTTGCATTATTGAAGGAGAGGTTAGGTTTCGTTGGATTATTATAACATGTATGATGCTGAAAAATTGTTGCTGCAGCTCCTTTTTCAAAGAAACCTTAGTCATCGTCTTTTCTTACTTCTCTTCCCTTGAACAAAGTTAAAAATTTGAAGTTAACAACAGATTGTTTTGAATGTTTCATTAAATTCATGGTTAGAAATGCTATGATCATCATTTCTTTTTTCAAATTGCTGAGTGGTTAGAAATGCTGAAATTTGTTGGAGTTTGTTCAAATTGCTATTGCTATGATCAGCCAATGCTTATGCTAAGTGGAGTTTTTGCAATTATCAAATTTGCCGATCATAGCCATTTTCTGAATGTTTCATTAAATGATAATCATCATTTCTAACCATTGATCTTCAAATTGTTTTGTTGAAGTTTGTGTATATCAATATGAAGGTTGTTCAAATTGCTATGGCTATGATCAGCAAATGGCTATGATAATATTCTGTGGTGCTAACACAAGATGGGATGTGTGGACTTGGGGCTAGCCATGGCCTCCTGGGGACATGTATTACTCTTCTCTTCTTCTCTTACCTTCTGATTTTGTTAAAGCATCTGCTTCCTTACAATTCATATAGATTTATTTTCTCAGTAAGCAAATATCTATCCCTGTACGAGTACAAGGTCTTGAGCAAATAAGGTTGATATCAGTTGGTGATTTTCATAATTTAGCACTTTCGGAGGATGTCACATTATGGGCATGGGGAAATAATGAATACGACTAGCTTGGTACCGGGGATACCCAGCCTAGATCACCCCCTATTCCAGTTCAGGGGCTAAATGGTCTCACAATGGTGCGTGTCCTTACTGATGTGCTGCTTTCTTCCCTTTAGTTTTTCTTTTTTCAATAAAGTAATTTGTATAGACACAAATATTATCAAGTGTCTTCTAAATTTTGCTTATACGTTCTGCTAAACCCAAAATATGTTTAGTTTCTACAATTGATCCAAATTTCATGTGTTATCTTTGTTGCCATTTGTTGAACTGATCTTCTGGATGAAAATGGTCTGATTTTTTTGTGCTGCATTGCATCTGAATCTTTGGCAAAGAAGGAAACCTAACATACATATTAATAGTGCCATGACTTGCTGATAACTTTTTATTTGATGGTGATTTACTCGGTCCTTCACAAGCTTAGACTTTTTTTGTTGTCTATAAATTCCTTATGTCTACATCTGGGTCTTTGGGACTTTGAATAGAGATACTTGATTCGATGGGTTGATGTTAGCTTACCTCAATGGCAATTGGTCTATTTTAAGCTTCACATTTGCTTTTATCTCCTTTTTTGTACGTAATTTTTGGTAAGTATTTTATGCCGGAAGACCTTTGTGAAGCCACTCTAAATGCAATGATACTAACATGCTTATGCTCAGAATGAACGAGATAGAAAGTTAAGCATTTACACATGTTTCCTTTATGCGGTAACAATACTAATATACTTACTCGTATCCTTTTTGTGAAGTTGCATGACCAAATTCTCAGTTATTTTTCTATTAAAGATAGAGCAGTATGATACTAACATGCTTATCCTTTTAGAGGATGTCATGTTATGGGCATGAGGAAATAATGAATACAGCCAGCTTGGTACATGGGATACCCAGCCTAGATCACAACCTATTCCAGTTCAGTAGCAAATACGCTAGGTGACCATGATATATATGCAATCTTCTTGATCTCATTTTTTGGAATTTGCTAAATTTCATGCTTTAGAATGTGGCTGTGAACAACTTTGCCTCTATTTCAAAATGGCTTAGACAGTTGAGCCGTTGGCAACAAAGGACATTGTTTCTTCTTATGCTTTGAGTTTTGAACATGTTGAAAAGTAATGAAAGGAACCCCATGATAAGATTCACATTATAAACAGGTTGCTTATGCGAAGTTCATAGTTCATACTATCAATTAATTTTTTAAACTCTCTAAATAAATAAAAATGTACATGGACCCTTTGCACCAGCTAATATAGTTCTGCCCTTTTAATCTGGCACATCCCAATTGAAAGAGAGGCCATGAAATCAACCTGGCTGTTTGTTTGTGTGCAAAATGCTTAGATTTAGAGTCGATCAATAATCTCAATTGCATGATATCTCACTGTTTATTTGTGCACAAAACTTTAAGTTTTGACTGCAATGCAGAATATTTGATTCTTGGAACATTGATTTGAGTGATTCCAAGATCCATAGCACATCTGAGTTTAAATCCGAGCCTAATTCTGGGAAATTTCACAGAGGGCAGATGACATCCTCCTCCGGGAGTTTGAGCGAAGAATTTCTTTCAGCAATTTCCAGATTGCGAGCTTTATTAAACGTCACATACTCAGTCGCAGAAGGCCGATAAACAGATGGAAGTACATGATAGAGGAGTTAGGTCCAAATGCTAAAAAGGGGAACCCCCCTTTCAACTGCAAGCATTAATATTTAAGCATTAAATATTTTTTATTGATCGATTAACACATCCTGATAATCTTTGTTGTGCTCAACTTATTGCAGGTGTATAACCTACATGATCTAATCAACCTATTTTGGTGGAGATGAGAAGGCTGGACTTGCTCCAGATAATGAAGCTAGAGACATATGGCTAAAATTTCTTCCACCTGAGCGTGTATTGCCATTTGTTGCAAGGTAATTTATTATGAAACTTGCCATTGGTGAAGAGAGATACAACTGTAACAGTGAGAGTTGATGATGATTGAATGATCTGTTGGTATCAAATACATAGATTTCCCAATCTGTATTGAAGTCTATTACCACATTGGGCTTACTTGCAGATTTATCTAATGAGCTTTATATACATTTTGCATAAAGAATCACGTATTCAAATTTGATGTTCTCCCTCGATGCAGAAGATGTGGCATGTTCTGAACTTAGACTAGAGATGGACTCATGTAATAAAAGGAAGAATCCAGGCCGACTAGGATGATTTCAACATTTTTAATAGGTCATATGTAAGGAAAAGATGCAAAAACAAATTAGGATTTTTAGCAGTATCATGCCTGTGATTCATTCAGCCATTATATGAGAATGAAGTGAAATAAACCCTTTTTTAAATAGGCTAGAAGTAAAAAAAGGAAAATTTTAATGTAAGACATAAACTGAATGGACGTGCTTAATTTATATATCTAGGACATTAACATTAGCTAGCCCCCTTGCCACTCATAAGTCATAACTGATCTGTATCGATTGATAGGACCGAAGTTTACATATGAGAGCTAAGAAATCACAACAACCTCTGTAGACAAATAAAACCCGATATAAAGTGAGTAGCCAGGTTTAAACTGGTTATAAAACTGTAAGTTACATGTGGCTGACTAGGCATCAAGAATTGGTTTGAGTAATTGTCTTCATGATTTAACCAACAAGGTTATACTTGGATATAAAAGACACTACATAAGAATTATGTATGACATTAAACTCTCATGAACTTCTATAGGATGCAGAACAATCAGCTCTCCATTATAACAGACTAGGCATCCAAAATATCTTGATAAGCAGTAAAAAAATTTGGTAAGGACAACAATGAATACTGAAATATATAGTTTTGGTGAAGAAAATAAATTTTAATTGGTGTGAATATGATTGCGTGAAAAGAGCTAAACCCGACTGCCAGAATGTATCAGTAGGTTATGACATGATACACCTAAATGTGCATTTTGAGTAATCTCTGCTTCCAGTAATACGATTCAAATCTTTGTTTCAATTAATGAAATAGACCTTTAGTTTAACTACTACTACTTAGGCTATATGCAGACATTTAACATTGAAATAAAGCTGTTCAGAAATCGGTTGTGTTTTTGACTTTGATTTCTGGTCCATTTACCAATTCAATATCAATTTTGGATGTTTTTTGTATTGAGAATATGGATGAAAATGCATAGGTAGCTATCAAAAATCACATCAATTGGCTTGCCAGAATCAACGAGTTTGTTGAACAGTTGAATGTTGATCAGAGAACCTTTAGTCTGTTGGTATCCTATAATGGGTACAATATCATGTTACTCCTTTTTTTACCAGTATATGCATTTTGACTACTGTATTTTCATGGGTAGCTATGCGTGAATATCTCATTGTATGATTATATGTCCAACATATATATTATTATCCTTTTCCTTTTGTTCAGGCGCAGGAAAGACATTAATGCTATGTTTTGTGCTTATTCAAAGAAGAGTCTCACTACAACTTAAAAGCATCGAGAGCGTTGCTGAAACCATGAGTCATAATGCTTCATACATCGTGGAGGATCAACTGCTGCAACTTACAGGTTTTTACCTGGCGGAAAAAGCATATTTGTACCCTAACCAGATGATCAATATGTCTGTATTGTCTGCTATATATATACAAGTATGGTGTGTTCTGTTAATGAAGTGCCCCCCTGTGGATCCATTTCTGCATTCTTGAGCTGCATGAATTATGTTGTGAAATGTTAATCAGTATTTGTCGTAGCTGAGCAATCATTTGGGTCCAAGCTTGGTGGTGTTGCCGGTTGTGGCTGTTGTTTTCATTGATCAATGTTTGTTTAATGTTTAATCTTTTTTCAT
Organism: Scilla litardierei; assembly: GCA_030789695.1. NCBI lineage: Eukaryota > Viridiplantae > Streptophyta > Magnoliopsida > Asparagales > Asparagaceae > Scilla > Scilla litardierei. The sequence continues at coordinate 45,772,230 of CM061142.1, forward strand.
AATAAAAATTTCATGAGTTTTGGACATTGGCTATCATTTTTACACGCATGCTTCCATATGCTATTCTGATATGTCTGTGCCTATGAACTCGACAAGCTTACCGTTTTCTTTTTTACTTCTTAGTTATTTATTGCCACTTATTTGTCCTCCCATGAGTTCTTTGATGTATTGACCAGCAATGTTTTCCTTTTTTATCTTTAGCAACATGTTTTAGCATTTATTTGAGGAACGAATGCCCATAATTTTTTGATGATTGTGGAAGGCAAAATGAAGCTGGGAGGGGAGATGGCGACGTCGATGACGAAGACAACACTACGACTTTGCGTCAGCCGCATGAACTCGAAGGCTACGACAATGAACATGATGGCAATTATTTTTTGCATACCGAAAGGTGGTTAATGTTGTTGACAATATATTTGTAGGAATTTATGTATGGATGCGAGACCTTCTCACTTTGAGCTAATTATTAAATGTTAACGTTTGCAATATCCAATAACCGGTGCCTTTTGATTAAATGAGTATATATATGTTGACTGTCCTTTTGGCATGAAACTATTATAATATTATATCAAAATATTCTGAGAATGATGATTGCTTGGTGTTCAAAACTAATGAAACCTATATAGAAGGTTGATATCATGAAAAATGATTTGTGATTGGAGAGTGAGTGCTCTTGCGACTTACTTAAAGATTTATGCTTCTATTTCTGCTACATCATCATCAGTGGAAGTCTGTGTAGAAATGAAACTGTGTATGATGTTGCATTCTAGGTCTACCAAGTACTAAAGTTTTTATAGCTAAATTTGGTGTTTTACTGATGAATTTGATGGGATTTCATATGAAATGGGCATTCTTTCTTTTAAATTTTGAAAGTCGCCGAAGGTATTGTTGTTCTTTTAAATTTTTAAAGGCACCGAAGGCGCTCGCGTGCGCCGAAGGCGTTGCTGTTCTTTTAAATTTTGAAAGGCGCCAAAGGCGCCCGCGAGTGCCCGCACGTGCCGAAGGCATTGTTCTTCTTTTAAATTTTGAAAGGCGCTCACGCGCAACGAAGACCCCCCATTTTTTTCTGTTTTCCTTTTGTCCGCAAAAAAACCGCGAATGCGGACAATTGTTCTGTTAAATTTTGAAAGGCGCCGCGCGTGTCGAAGGTGTTGTTATTCTTTTAAATTTTGAAAGGTACCCGTGTAGAAGGCGGGTTGTTGTTCTTTTAAATTTTGAAAGGCGTCCGCGCCGAAGGCAATATGTTATTCTATTAAAATTTGAAAGGGGGTGTAGTTATTTTAAATTATGAAAAGCACATGCGTCTACGCGCCCGTGCCAAAGGCACCCGGTGAATTTTTTTACCCTAATTTTTTGTTTCATGCCGAAATTGTTGTTCTACGCCGAAATTGTTATTCAGCACCGATGGTCCCCACGCCGAATTTGTTGTTATGTGTCAAAGACGTTTGTGCCGAATTTGTTGTCTCGCACTTAAGGCGCATACGCCGAATTTGTTGTTCTGTGCCGAATGCACCCGTGCTGCTAAATATTTTTACGCTAATTTGTTGTTCTTTTAAACTTTGGCTGCAGAAATAATTTTTTGGGGAATAAAGATTTCGCGAGGAAAAATATTAAATGAACCGTGCCCGCGGGCACGGGTTATGACTAGTATATATATATATAGACACACATCGTGTTGCCATTTACTTCAGTGTGCACATTATATTTTTTGTCTCTGATGTTGATTTCGTCGCTCGACGATTATATTGATTAAATAGAATTCTTTCTATGAAATCATAGAATTGTTTTCCATGCACTAAATTCACTAAGAATGTTGATATTGGAGAGTATATTCCATAACTCAATATGTGAAATTGATTTGAGTTTTGATGATTTCATTTTTCGATTTTCGACTATGTTCTCGTTGGCACACTTTGATTATCTTCGTGATTTTACTTCAGTGTCATTTGAACCATGGTCGTATTCTACGATTCTCGTGCTTTTAGATTAGCCATTGTTGTTGTCGTTGATCTCCTCCCGCTCTTTTTGCTAATGCCAAAGGGGGAGATAATTAATAATGACGATGTGCTAAATGATAATTTAAAGCAATTTACCGTGAATCTAATTTGATATGTTAGATTCAGAGCGAGTTAAGATATAAAAACGGATTAAGATCCTAAATTTCAATAATTGGGTTCATATTTTATACTTTCCTCGTCTGCTTGATGCGTATGATTATTATTTAATATGGAATTAACGTGTCATCAATACAGGGGAAGTAAGTAAATTTCATTTGACTCATTATTATTGATTATTATTTATGTTGGTTTGTCATCACCAAAAAGGGGGAGAATGTTGAGTATTGATTCCCCGGATTTGGTTTTGCTGATAAACAAACATAAATATCGTGAACTAATTCTTTGTGAGCGCAGTTATGGAGATCGTCACCAAAATTCTATGTACATCAAAAGCGACGTCTCAAGACTTCTCAAAGCGCGTGATCGTGTGCCTGAAGCTTTGTTGAAGCTCAAGGAGCATTATTGAAGTCAAGAGATTCGGATTGAAGCTTTGAAGACGGTTCGTCTAGTTTATTTTATAGTCTTCAAGCTTCTTTTCGTAGAATGTTAAGCCTTGAGTAGGACTTACATTATAATCTTCTTAACGCTCATATCTTAGAGCTAGGATTATCTTAGAAGCCCATAGAAACTTTCCTGAAGCTTCACGCTTCATTTCGCGGCTTCTAGTGCATCTTAGTTGGTTCAAGAAGAAGAACCAACCGACTATATTGTCATCTAGTCGGTTAAGAATCCTTCTTGAAACGACTAGATCTCCTTGCTCAATTTAGCATCTTCACTGTTGACCGATTAGTCGGTCCAAGAAGGTTCACCGACCGACTACTTGTCAAACTAGTCGGTTTGGAATCCTTCTTAGACGGACTAGTTATACTCTCATTTTTTAGCCTGAGCTACTATTGATTCGTTAGTCGGTCCAAGAACAACCATCGACCGACTAGTTGTCAAACTAGTCGGTTGGAATTTGTTCTTCGACCGACTAGTTCTCTTGTGTTCAGCTTATTGTTTTTCAACTGCTTAGTCGGTCAAAGAACACTCACCGACCGACTAATTGTCAAACTAGTCGGTTGGCAAGTTTTCTTAGACCGACTAGTTCTCTATCTCCTGAATTTTCTTTCTTGGCTGTCAACCTTTTAGTCGGTCCAAGAAGAATCACCGACCGACTAGTTGCAAAACTAATCGGTCAGTGATCCTTCTTAGACCAATTAGACTGCTTCAGAAAAGAGCCGTTGGAGCATTTAATGCACGAATTTTTCCTCTCTCTTCTCTCTATCCTATATATACTTGTGATGCTTCTTCCTAGCATAAAAGGCTGATATTATTGAGACTTTGAGAATCAAAGAGAGAGCATTTAATTCATATTTCCAAGCTCCATCTCTTCACAAGAATCTTTCCCTCACTCTTATTCCTCAAGAGAGATTCTCATTGATTATGAGCTACTTAAGCTAGGATCTTAAATCCAAGTCACCATCTTCTTCCTAGCTACCTATTGCTGGTCATCTTGGTGGAGCTAGGGTTTGGTGCTTGCTTCTTCCTCAAAATCCTTCTTTCCCTAAAATCAGTAAGTTTTACTCAAGGCGTAGGATTTTGTTGGTAAGTGTTTATTGTTTCATTTACATTGCTATTTCAGTTTTATCTCTCGGTTGTTAGAGAAGTTTGTGATCCCGGTTTGTGGGAGTCACATTTTCATTTGTGTATGATTTGATCTTGTGGAGGTTTTCTACAAGAATTTCATAGTGCAAATTTGAGTTAGAGGATTCTAACTCAAGTAACCGGAGGGGATCCGGGTGTTTGGGACGTAGGATCATCGGGAACAAGTCGGGGAGACTTGGGTGGATCCGAACCCGTTAAATCGTTTGTTTGTGTTGGTCGTTTCTTTGTTGTCATATTTTCATTCCGCATTGTTGGTTGAGTTTGCACGATAATTAGGAATTATACTCTTGATTATTTTAAAGTACTATTCACCCCCCTCTAGTACTTGTGCAGTAGCTATCAGGGCATTACACCCTTCTCTTCCATTGCTTGTCGTATCCTTCTGTGCTTCCCGTATGCTGAATGGTTGCAAGGTCTCCTTGGCTTCTTGGCCTTGGAGGTCGGAGGGGAACCCTAGGAGAGGAGGAGCACGAGGTGGCGGTGGCGCGCTGCACAGTCTTTCGTCGTCCCGCCTATGAAGGGTTGCAAGGTCTCTTTGGGGAGTCCTTACATCAAAGGGAAACCCCGGAGTTGGTGGAGGACGAGGCTGGGGTGCCGACGGGGGACAGGGTGGAGCAGATGCTGGTTTGGGGGGAGCGAGCCGCTGCAAGTCCTCCGATTCGACTTTTCCATCTGGTTCAGAGCAGACGGAGGAGTGGAAGATGGGGCACCCATTGTGTAAGAGGAATAGCCCATCAGAAATCCGTATGGAAGAGGAATAGCCTATCGACGTGGCAGGCCGTTGGGAGGCGGGCCCGTGGTGGCTGGTACGGCCCAGCGGAGGCTGGAGTGCCCAATGGGGTGACCTGGCAGGGCTGCCCCGTCCTTCTGGTTCTTGGCCCGGAGCACCGGCACTCATCGGGCCTCGGAAGAGGGGAAAGGTTCGCCATTGGAGCTCCAGTTCCCGTGCCTCGAGTTGTCTAAGGGAAGTCGAGGACCGATAGGCAGGCCGTTACCTGGGTAAGAGGAGTAGTCCATTGGCGACCGCCATGTGGAAGCGATCGCCTGTTGGTGTGGGATCCATTGATGGCCAGGGGCCTCCCTTTTGTTCAGGTGGGGCATCTTGAACCATTTCATACTTGGTGGAGGGGACTGAGATCCATCCTCATATTTTCTTTCCTCTCTCTTGGAAGGATGAGGGGCGTATTTATAGAGGGATGTTGTTGATGGTTTCCCCGAAGTTAATGCACTGAGCTGGCATCATCAATAGGCTTCTCAGAATCATGTCCTTTGGGAACCGCCTTTGCCAGGTGGCGCTGGACGCGATTCGTCAGCCTTTGCCTCTCGGGGCGTGTCGTTATTAATGGCGCGTTTTCCTAGAGTCCTTTCGTTTCGACGAGTCACATCGAGGGCCTGCTTTATCGGGACCTGGCGTTGTCCAACGGTTCTTGGCCCACGTGAGGCCAGCCTCGGTCCCCGTGTCCTTGTCCTTTTCCTGAGGTCCGAGTTTTCAAGGATCATGGGTCTGCTTGGGAGGATGGTGAGCGAGTGGATATCTCTGTCTTTGCTTCTCCTCGGCTTCGGGTGGTTGGACCTTGTCAGACCTCCGGTCGTAGGGTAGGGAGGGCTGGCCCTGCCCTAGAGTCTGGAGGGGAGAGCGAGCGTGTGGCACGGCATGTGCCCTTCTCTGGTTTAGGTGGCGAGGGTTAGCCCTGCCCCAGAGTCTGGAGGGGGGGAGCAAGTGCGTAGCTCGGCCCGTGCCCTTCTCTGGTTTGGGTGGCGAGGGTTGGCCCTGCCCCAGAGTCTGGAGGGGAGAGCGAGCACGTATCTCGGCCCGTGCCCTTCTCTGGTTTGGGTGGCGAGGGTTGGCCTTGCCCCAGAGTCTGGGAGGGGGAAGCGAGTGATCGCTCCGGGATGTGACCCAAAAGAACGGTTGTAGTTTTACCGCAAGTGCACGGTGTAGCAGCGAGCGGGATATCGAACACAGGGAGGATGAATGACTGTGCTTGCTCCGATCAACCTGGCTATTTAAGAAGAGAAATTTGCCTTTGGCGATCCTGTCACAATCGTCAGACAAATGGGCGAAATATCAAATCAAATAAAGAACGTCTAGGGAATGGGGAATTCCCGCTACACACCGTACTTCATAAATGTGGTTCATCGGTATCAAAATTGCTAGAATGTGAATTCGGATGAACTAGTTGCAACTGAATGTAGAACCAAGCTCACGCTCTCGCGCTGTTGCCGGTCTATAGCTATCCTAGGGTCGGGTCCAATCTCTTGCAAACCCTACCCTAGGGAAGCTAGCATTAGGATCAACATCATCGTCCAATCGCGCACCGAGCCCAATCTCTTGCAAACTCGGTCCACGATCTAGATTAGGATAGTTCCTACCCGTCCAATCTCTTGCAAACGGGTATCGGCATAGAGTTGCAACCGGGAATCCTAGTATCGGCCCAATCTCTTGCAAACCGATACTTCGAAAAATCCGACTCCAACCCAATTCGGATTTCTAGGGCTTCCTATCAAATTGGGATCCAATCTCTTGCAAATCCCAATTGATATGAATACCTAGCAATCCGTAGTAAATCGATCCTGATCTAATCTCTAATAGCAATTCTAGCTCAATTTCTACCAATTCATCACAAATATGAAAGTGGGCTTGTAGGGTTCATCCCCACGCCCCAAGACGTGGAGACTACTCATAAATCATAGCAAGATCACAAAAATAATCGTTGAGATAAGCAATAGAATTCATCACAACAATGATATAAACAATAAAAATAGAATTTTTAGGGAAAAGAGATGCAAACCAATGTAGTTCTTCAATTAATCCAACAAAAATCCAAGTTTTGCTCCTTCTCCAATCACAAGAATAAAGCTAAAAAACTAATCTAAAAAGCTGCAAAAAAATCTAAGAGAGAGCTCTCAAAACTAGGGTAAAAACAGGGTTTAAATAGCCCCAAAAATCGTCCAAAAATCGTGACCAAAATACCCCTGCACAGCCTGTTTTCCGCAGTTTTCGCTACAGGCAGCGCATCGCACTCGGCCGAGTGACAAAAGTCGCTCGGCCGAGTGAGAAACCCTGTAATTTTCCAGTAAGTCAGGGCCTTCAGGGGTCTGTACTTCGGGGGCGGCTCGGCCGAGTGAGTTGTCGTCACTCGGCCGATGACTTCACTGCACTCGGGCGGACGGGATTTACCACTCGGCCGAGTGGGTCTTCTGAAGTTCAGGCAGCCGAAAAACAGTAACTTCGATGTTTTGGAAGGGCTTCGTCTGGGCGCCACTCGGGCGGACGTGGTATCGTCACTCGGCCGATGTGGTCTTCGGTGCTCGGCCGAGTGCACATAGAAATCGTGTCTGAACTGGTCGGCCGAGCAGTGTCTCACTGGTCGGCTGAGTGGCTCCTTCACTCGGCCGAGTGGCTCCTCCACTCGGCCGAGTGGGACACAAAAAATGCCCAATCTGCTTATTTTGGCCTCCTCGTCGCTCCTGCGACGTCCATTCTTCTTTTGCTCCTCTCCAACAGCAAAATACCCCTCGGGGAGGTCGTTGGTGACCGTCTAGAGTAAGCGCATCTCGGGATCACTCCAAATCGCGCCAAATCACCTGAAATGCGACAAAAACAACAAATCGTGAAAAGCATCGCAACATCGTCGATATATCGTGAAAAACATGATTTGGGCGATCTAAATGGCATGCAAACATGCGGAAAAAAGGTGTAAAATAAGGAGTGATCAAAATCCCCCAAGCTTGCCTCTTACTCGTCCTCGAGGAAGATAAGTAAAAGGCGAACCCGGTGGATTCGGAAAACGAAAACGGCGAAAAACGAAAAAATGGAAAATGAAAAACGGAGAAGAATGGAAAACGAAATGAAAATAAAGAAGAGAGAAAGAAGCGAAGAGGTAGGATGCTAGATCATTTTCTCAGGACGTGGGTTTCACTTACTCTTATAGCATGCACCGAATGAAAAATACATGTCAAAGAATTTTATTTTGATATCATAGTATAATAGTGCAAATAGAAATAGAAAACCCACGAAAAACGGTATAATCATGAAAAACGGAATAATTTTAAAATTAACGTCGTCTGAATCATTTAAAGCGGTATACAAATCACAGATCACACACTTTTCAATTGAACGCTTTCTATCAGGAGTATAAGAGTATCACACTATAGAATAGAGAGAATAGAAAAGTATGGATTTCATGAAATGAACACTAGGCTTAGATTTCTGAATTTCGTAAAACTAAAAATAATCTCACCGAGTATAGAATATTACTTAGCCTAGGTTGTCGTGCGAAGTCAAGTAGTCACTCTCTCACACATCAATGGATCCCCTCCCCCAAGCTTATCTATAAGCGTGGTGGCATAAAAAAATATTTACATCCCCATTTTTTTATACACATATAGCTCCACAAGCAACGAAAAGAAAGAAGAAAGAAAGAAAGAAAGAAAGTGAGATGGGATCTTTTATTCAGGATTTTTCCTCTTTTTTTTTTCTTTTTTTTTTCTTTGCAATAAGCAATATATACACAACGATCCCAACTCAGAGAGAGATAACGATGTACAAGAATGTTTTTCTCTCTTTTTTTATAGAATAAGAGATTTGGAGCTAGGAATTAGTAGCGGGGGAAAATGCCATAAAATAGAATCACTAAGGGGAGATTCACCAATGATTTGAAAAGTAGAGAAATGATGTTCAAGATTTGTGGAGAAAGAAATAAATATAACCCTCGGTTCACTCTATAAGACATGCACGACAACTTCAGCAGGGTAATCTAATCTACTCAGTTTCGATCACAAAAAAGCTAACTAATCCAGATATATCATAGCTAACATCATTCAATCATCCTGAAGTGAAGTGTACAATTCATGCATATAGAAGTGATATAGGAAAAGAAAGTCAGTACTCCAGATATAAGCATTCAATGCGTGAATCTTGGTGTGTTTTCTGTGATAGCATACATATGAATATTCAGACTCAGCTAATAATAAAATTTCATCCATTTTCATGCGGAAAAAGGTGTGGGTTACTATTCTAAATGCAAAGCAAGTCATAGCATCTGATATCTGAAATAAAACCTAAGACATGGCAAATATAGCATGCATATAGAATAAGCTAAATCCAACGTCATCATCATCATAGAAAAGTCATCTCTAGCATGAGATGAAAAAGAAAGAAATAAAGATGAAGGAAAAATAAAACTATGCAATGCGGCACACAGGAAAATAAGAAAAACGTGATGCATGGCAAAATAAAAGAAAAATGATGAAAAATAAGTGCAAAAGCGAAAAAATGGTGTGAAAAACTAAAAATAAAGGTGGCAAATCGAAAAAGAACGTGAGAACTCACTCCCCCAAGCTAAATGGCACAGTGTCCTCAATGTGCAAAGTGTGGCACACCGAGAGACAAGCGATGGGAGGGGCAAGTGAGGATGCATGCATAGAAAAATGAAAAGAAAAAGGTAAAATAAAGAAATGAAAATATGATGCAGACATGATGCATGCACAGATAGGAGTGATACATAGATATAAGTGTCACCAAAAACTCTCCCTCTCTCCCAAAATAGATATAAGAAGATATGATCAAAAAGAGAATACCATAATAAGTGGGGGGGGGGTGGACAAAAAGTGCAACAGGACCCAGCAGAAACGGGCAGCACAACGGCAGGAATAAACAAGGCATCAAGGGTGCCTAAGAAGGTGGTGCTGCGCCGTCTCCGTCCTGAGGCGGAGGAGGTGGTGGTGGTGGTGTAGGCTGCTGTGCTGGGGTGGGCGTGGAAGTGGAAGCAGGTCTAGTGTGTGTGGAAGTGTGTGTGGGAACCTGCTGGGTGGGTGGGGGTACGCGCGGGAGACGCTCCAGAACCTGGGTGAGACAGTAATGGATCTTGGGGATCAGCTCGAAGTGTCCAGCCATCACAGAGACGGTGGAGGACAGGGTCCTAAGGTCACCTCTAAGACCACTCACCGCCAACTCAAGAGCACGTATGCTCTGCAGTACAGTGTCGGGCGGGGGTGGTGCAGAGGGACGCACCGGTCTAGGCTGTGCAGGGCGAGGCTGGCGTACGCGAGTAGAGTATGTAACGGGATCAGCAGGGAAGGGGACAAAAGGTGCTGTGCCTGCAAATGTGGGCCTGGCCTCAGTGTGAGGCCGGGACACCGGCTGGTGAGAAGTGGAGGCAGCGGCAGCGAAAGAAGTGTGCAAAAGTGGCAGCGAGGCGGCCAGAGAGGTCAGTGGCACAGAAGTGTGGACAGACGCCACGACACTCTCAGAAAATACAGCGGCAGTGGAGACAGAGGGCTCTCCGCACTCGACTACGGTCGGCGGGCGCTCGGGTGGGGCAGAGGAAATCGGCTCAGCAGACAGAGGGCCAGCGGTGGTAGTGGGTGTGGTGGTGACAGTGGTGACAGCCGCTGAAGTGGTGGAAGTGGGCTCAGCGGAGGTACTCGTGACACTGACAGAAGTGGGGACAGAGGTGTCAGGAGCGGTAGAAACATCAGGAATAGGCTGAGGGGCCACTGGGTCAACAGGGTCGGCAGCAGGCTCGGCAGGGTGTGCAGCAGGGTCTGCGGGGGCAGCCTGGGCAGCGTGGGCAGCGTGGGCCTGCTCGGCCTCCTCGGCCTCGAGCACGTAGGCAGCGGGGATGAGAACATCCATCGCAGGGAGCCAGTCGACGTGGGCTGGTGCAATCTGAGTCCGAGCAGGGCTCGGGAGAATCATATAGTCGGCACCGTAAGGGCCGTGCAACCAGACCCAGTGACGCTCACCATGCGGACGAAGCATCTTCATCCGGGCCATAACGTCTATCGACAGAGAAGTGGGGCCCGGGACGCGTCGCAAGTCGTCAGGTAGGTCCTCGCCGGTCATCATGGTAAGCAAGGTGATCAGACCGCCGCAGCATATCGGTGAGCGAGCGCCCACCGATACAATGATGCGGTCTAAAAACCAAGCCGCAATGTCGATCACGACGGCGGGGACGAGCTCGTCTCCATCCCTAGATAGAGCTCTGGGACGTGTCATCGCATAGAGCATGTAGAGCTCTGGCGTAGACATCGTGCCCGGCTCATATCTGGCCAAAAAGGTGGTCGCCATGAGGCGCTGGGCTATGCGGAGGCAGGGGTGGACAATGGCCGAGGCCTTGGCCCTACTAGGGTCAAAGGCAGCGTGGTGGCCCGTAATCCGGGCCCAGAAGTCACCGGCGTCGAAGGAAGGTGGGGGGATATGGGTGGGGCCGTAACCGCGATCGGCACCGGGGACAGCGGGCCACGAGAAGAATGCTATCATCATATCGAGAGTGACCTGGCACTCTCGATCCATGAACCGGAATGAGCATCCCTCGTCGGTCCGGGCGATCGAACTCAAAACCTCAAGTGTCGGGCGGGTAAAAGTATCCGCCGACACCTGCAGAAAATCTCGCCAGCCCACGTTGTCGTACAACGTGAGCATCCCCTCTAGTACCCCCAGGCGTCCTAGGTCAGCGAGGTGTGCAAACCTGGAGGGTACGATTGAGCGCTGGGAGATACGCTCGAAGACAGCGCGGTGTGCGTCTTCTCGGAACGTAATCCCGAGCGGCCCGACCAGTGGGGCCGGTGGTGGTGGCTGTGGGTCGGCAGGGAGAGGCTGTGCGGGCTGTGGGTGCACTGCAGGCTGTGCGGGGTATGCGGGGCCTGCAGACTGTGCTGGGTGTGCGGGGTGTGTGGGGGACGGTGGAGGAGAGTCCTCCAACTCGTGGGAGGGGCCGGCATCATCCGACCGCTTCCGCTTGGCGGAAGCTCTCTTCGACCGCGGCCGTGTCCGGGGCGGCATATCGGCCCCGAGCGCGCCGAAAAGTGAAAAAAGTGCGGTGCGTGTAAAAGAGTGGAAAGAGTGTACCCCGACACGCCGCGAGTGCTAAGCAGTGGAAGCGTGCGAAGTCAGCGCCTCCGCAAAGTCCGGATCAGCCCGTAGAAGCTCCCCTGGGCTCCCCTATGCTCCAAAAAGCAACCTGCGCATGAAACGGCGATTTCAGCGGGTAATAATCAAAATGTATGGAGCATTAGGGGTATAATAGATAGATATAGGAATTGATTTGGGTTAGGGGTTCGATTAATACACTGATCCTCGAAAAATACACAAAAAGAGGCAAAAATAGGCGAAATAGGGGTACCGGAGGTGACCGGAGGCACGGCCGCCGCCGGCGACTCGGGCGAGGCGACAGGGGTGTTCGGCCGGCGGTGGCGGGCCGAGCGGCGGCGTGGCAGTGGCGGTCGGGCGAGTGGGGGCATGAGCGAGCGAGGATCGGGCGAGGGAGCTGAAGGGGCGCGGGTGTTTTGCGGGTTTTGCGTTTCGAAAAATGCGCCCCCCCCCCTCGCCCTTTATATAAAAAAGTTACGACTCGGCCGAGTGACTTGGTCACTCGGCCGAGCGAGGCCAATGAAAATTTCCTCCCCGCTATCGCTTCGGCCGAGTGGCTTTGCCAGCCTCGGCCGAGTGGAGTAAGTACATTCGGCCGAGTGACTCAAGCTACTCGGCATGACTCGCCCTAGGAGGGTATCCGTTTCACTCGGCCGAGTGAATATATATACTCGGCCGAGTAGCAGTTATATTGGAATCAGGAAAATAAACAGAGAGTTGGGTACAGCAGACTTCCCTTGTTCGTGAGCGGCTCGGCCGGACGAACTTGTGTACTCGGCCGAGTGACTAGTATGCTCGGCCGAGTGAGCCTTGTGTTCTGCTGTTTGTCTTCGTTTTGGCTCTAAACTCCGTCGTTCTTCCTCCAATAGATTTCATCTTCCTCCTAAGCGTCGAGCGCCTTCTCGGGGCGCTCCTCGTCGACTCGTTCATCCTCCTCATGATGGATCTACCTATCTCCTCTCCTGTCAAGAAAAATAGGACCCGTTATCGCAAAATTTTTGGGCGAACGACTCAAAACACTAAAAATTTCTAAAACGAAAATAAAGAAAAAGTAAAAATAAAGCAAAAACCGTCGGGTTTCCTCCCGACAAGCGCTCGTTTAAGGTCGTGAGCTCGACCCCCTATAATTTTCAATCAATGCGGGATGTTTGGTGCATATGAGATGCACCCATCAAACTTTCCGGGGAGAACGCTTGGATTGGGAAGTTGCGGCGTCGTGTTCTCCCGCGGTGGTCTCTTGTCTCGAATAGTGTTGGGGGGAGGCTCCCCCAAGCTAGCATTTGCTCCGGTCAACGGTTTTTCCGGTGATGCCGATCTTCGTACCGGCGGAGCTTTCTCCGGAGACTTTAGTTTCGCGAGCTTGCAGAGCTCTCGAATCCTTGCGACATCAGCGTCGCCTTCATCATTTTCAGCGGAGAGGTCGGGGGAATCATCTCTATTCTCATCGTGGCCCAAATCCGGGCCTTCCTCGAAATCTTCGTCAAAAAGAGCGCCAATTGAGTGAGGAATCGCCTCTTCAATCACCTCGTCGAGGAGGTCCATGTAGTCAAGTTCCTCGTGGTAAGGCATGTGCTTCATAGCCTTAGGAATGTGGAGCTCCACCTCGATGTTGTCGACGTTTAATGTTAGGGTGCCTTCGCGCACGTCAACAATTACTCCGGCGGTGGCGAGGAACGGGCGTCCAAGTATCAATGAAGTGTCTCCCTCCTCCTTGACGTCCATGATCACGAAGTCACATGGCAAGCATATTCCACCCGGGACTTATAGCGGTATGTCTTCGGCAATCCCCACCGGCCTTGTTATCCGTCCATCGGCTAATTGAATGCGCATGTCGGTGGGTTTCAACTTTGTCCCGGTGTTTAGTCTTAAGAACATGGAGAGAGGCATGAGGCTCACACTAGCCCCTAGATCAACCAACGCCTTTTGAAGAGGGACGCCGCCCAAGGTGCAAGGAATCCGAAAACTCCCCGGATCTTTAAATTTGGCCGGCTCCTTTTCTCTCTTGGTAAACCAAGAGCCCTCCTCGGCTAGCATGATCTTCTCCTTCCTCTTTCTCCCCGAAATCAAGTCCTTCAAGAATTTAGCATATGTGGGGATCTCCACGATGGCGTCGAGGAAGGGAATATTGAGGCTAACTCCTCTTAGATACTCGAGGAACTTCGCTAGCCTTTTCTCCATTTTCGCTCTCGCTAGTCTTTGGGGGAATGGGACCGGTGGCATGAAGCGCCTTTCCTCAATCAATTGTTCCGCTCTAGATTTCTCCTTGTCTTGTGGCTCCTTCTCCTTTTCAACTTCAACTATCGGCTCAATTGGCTCCAAGCTTTCCTCCACGGGCTCCTCAATAGGAATCATGGCGGGGGTGGTGTCCTTCCCTCCTCTAGTAGTAACGGCAACTACGGCATTGATGTGGCCCGTGTTGCCCCGTGGGTTTTGCTCCGGTTGCGCCGGCAATCTTTGAGTGTTCCGATTGAGCAACGCCAATTGCTCTGATATTTGAGCCACAAAGGTATTAAGGGAGTCTTGCCCTGCCTTCAAGCTAGCATTTATCTTATTTTGCTCGACCATGAACGCCTCCACTCTCGTTTCAAAGTCGGATCGTTGTGGAGCTTGTGGAGGGTTTTGATTTTGATTCCTCCACCCTTGGTTGTATCCGGGAGGCCTATATGGTGGAACTTGTTGCTTTGGTTGAAGGTTTTGTTGTGGAGGCCCCCTCGGTGGATAGTATTGTTGTTGGGGTGGTGGTGGTCGAGCTTGTTGAGGTGGTTGTTGTGGCGGGTTCAAAGCTCCTTCATTGTTGGCGTAAGAGAATCCGGGATGATTTCTTGTGGCCGGATTGGCCCAATACCCTTGGTTCCCCGCAACATATTGTACTTGCTCCAATGATCCTTCTACTTGCTCTCCTCCCGAGTACATGGCTTGAGATTGGTCTTGTCAATCACACATTTGGTTCGTCGGCGCGGAGGTGGAAGGGGTCCCTTGGGGCTCCGTGATGAACTTCTCCAATCTCTCCACTACCTTGTGGAGAGAATCAAACTTGCTCGTAAGCTCCGCTACGGCCTTTGCCTCATAGATGCTAGTTGGCTTTAAGGAGGACGTAGAGTGTCCTCGCTCATCGCCCCATTGTTGATTATTTGAGGCCATCTCCTCAATTAGGGCCGTAGCTTCCTCGGGAGTCTTTGACAAGATAGCACCATTCGCCGCGGCATCAATAATTTGTTTGGTCCTCAGTTGGAGACCGTTGTAGAAGCTATGAACTAGCTCCCAATCTTCTATACTGTGGTGCGGGCATTGATGCTGCAAATCCTTAAAACGCTCCCAAGCCTCATAGAGCGTCTCCTGTGGTCCTTGCTTGAAGGACATGAGAGCGCTCCGGATCTTCACCGTCTTGGATGGCGGATAGAACTTATCAATAAATGCACTCGCCAACTCGTCCCAAGTGGTGAAGACTCCGTCAGCCTGCGTCCTCAACCAATAGAGTGCCTTGTCCTTAAGCGTGAAGGGGAAGAGACGCAGTCTGATAGCATCGATGGAGACCCCCGGCATCTGGAATGTGGCGCACTTTGACAAGAATAATTGGATGTGGTAGTGGGGGTTCTCATGGGCGTTCCCATGAAATGGGTCTTGTTGCATCAAAACCACCAATCCAGTCTTTAGCTCGAAGTTCTTGTCAGCCGCCAACTGCGGCACGGCAATGGACGAGGTAGTAGAAGAGGTCTTAGGCCGAAGCCTATCGCGAATAGAAATTATCCTCGCCATCCTTGCCGCCAATTCTTCAGGAGTTTCCGGGTTGGTCATATACCTCCCTTCCGGATCTTGTCTTCTTTCCGCTCTAAGTCTCCGCGCGGTACGTTCGATCTCGGGATCAAATAATAAAGCTTCAGGGTCCGCCGTAGATCTCGTGTACATGCACAGGGGAAACAGAGTTTCAAAGAAATGATTAGTACCGTGGAAGGGTTAGGTAAGAAATAAGAAATAAAAATAATGATAATAATAAAAAAAAGAATAGCTAGGGTGAGAAAGAATCAAACGCAATCGCCTCCCCAGCAACATCGCCAAAAACTTGATCGCTCCGGGACGTGACCCAAAAGAACGGTTGTAGTTTTACCGCAAGTGCACGGTGTAGCAGCGAGCGGGATATCGAACACAGGGAGGACGAATGACTGTGCTTGCTCTGATCAACCTGGCTATTTAAGAAGAGAAATTTGCCTTTGGCGATCCTGTCACAATCGTCAGACAAATGGGCGAAATATCAAATCAAATAAAGAACATCTAGGGAATGGGGAATTCCCGCTACACACCGTACTTCATAAATGTGGTTCATCGGTATCAAAATTGCTAGAATGTGAATTCGGATGAACTAGTTACAACTGAATGTAGAACCAAGCTCACGCTCTCGCGCTGTTGCCGGTCTATAGCTATCCTAGGGTCGGGTCCAATCTCTTGCAAACCCTACCCTAGGGAAGCTAGCATTAGGATCAACATCATCGTCCAATCGCGCACCGAGCCCAATCTCTTGCAAACTCGGTCCACGATCTAGATTAGGATAGTTCCTACCCGTCCAATCTCTTGCAAACGGGTATCGGCATAGAGTTGCAACCGGGAATCCTAGTATCGGCCCAATCTCTTGCAAACCGATACTTCGAAAAATCCGACTCCAACCCAATTCGGATTTCTAGGGCTTCCTATCAAATTGGGATCCAATCTCTTGCAAATCCCAATTGATATGAATACCTAGCAATCCGTAGTAAATCGATCCTGATCTAATCTCTAATAGCAATTCTAGCTCAATTTCTACCAATTCATCACAAATATGAAAGTGGGCTTGTAGGGTTCATCCCCACGCCCCAAGACGTGGAGACTACTCACAAATCATAGCAAGATCACAAAAATAATTGTTGAGATAAGCAATAGAATTCATCACAACAATGATATAAACAATAAAAATAGAATTTTTAGGGAAAAGAGATGCAAACCAATGTAGTTCTTCAATTAATCCAACAAAAATCCAAGTTTTGCTCCTTCTCCAATCACAAGAATAAAGCTAAAAAACTAATCTAAAAAGCTGCAAAAAAATCTAAGAGAGAGCTCTCAAAACTAGGGTAAAAACAGGTTTAAAATAGCCCCAAAAATCGTCCAAAAATCGTGACCAAAATACCCCTGCACAGCCTGTTTTCCGCAGTTTTCGCTACAGGCAGCGCATCGCACTCGGCCGAGTGACAAAAGTCGCTCGGCCGAGTGAGAAACCCTGTAATTTTCCAGTAAGTCAGGGCCTTCAGGGGTCTCTACTTCGGGGGCGGCTCTGTCGAGGGAGTTGTCGTCACTCGGCCGATGACTTCACTGCACTCGGGCGGACGGGATTTACCACTCGGCCGAGTGGGTCTTCTGAAGTTCAGGCAGCCGAAAAACAGTAACTTCGATGTTTTGGAAGGGCTTCGTCTGGGCGCCACTCGGGCGGACGTGGTATCGTCACTCGGCCGATGTGGTCTTCGGTGCTCGGCCGAGTGCACATAGAAATCGTGTCTGAACTGGTCGCCCGAGCAGTGTCTCGCTGGTCGGCCGAGTGGCTCCTCCACTCGGCCGAGTGGGACACAAAAAATGCCCAATCTACTTATTTTGGCCTCCTCGTCGCTCCTGCGACGTCCATTCTTCTTCCGCTCCTCTCCAACAGCAAAATACCCCTCGGGGAGGTCGTTGGTGACCGTCTAGAGTAAGCGCATCTCGGGATCACTCCAAATCGTGCCAAATCACCTGAAATGCGACAAAAACAACAAATCATGAAAAGCATCGCAATATCGTCGATATATCGTGAAAAACATGATTTGGGCGATCTAAATGGCATGCAAACATGCGGAAAAAAGGTGTAAAATAAGGAGTGATCAGCGAGCGCGTAGCTCGGCCCGTGCCCTTCTCTGGTTTGGGTGGAGAGGGTTTGCCCGACCCCAGAGTCTGGGAGGGGGGAGCGAGCGCGTAGCTCGGCCCGTACCCTTCTCTGGTTTGGGTGGAGAGGTTGGCCCTACCCCAGAGTCTGGAGGGGGGATCGAGCGCGTAGCTCGGCCCCTGCCCTTCTCTGGTTTGGGTGGAGAGGGTTGGCCCTGCCCCAGAGTCTGGAGGGGGGGAGCAAGCGCGTAGCTTGGCCAGTGCCCTTCTCTAGTTTGGGTGGCGAGGGTTGGTGCTGCCCCAGAGTCTTAGAGGGGGGAGCGAGCGCGTAGCTCAGCCCGTGCCCTTCTCTGGTTTGGGTGGAGAGGGTTGGCCATGCCCCAGAGTCTGGGAGGGGGGAGCGAGCACGTAGCTCGGCCCGTGCCCTTCTCTGGTTTGGGTGGCGAGGGTTGGCCCTACCCTAGAGTTTAGAGGGGGGAGCGAGCGCGTAGCTCGGCCCGTGCCATTCTCTGGTTTGGGTGGCGAGGGTTGGCCTTGCCCCAGAGTCTGGAGTGGGGAGCGAGTGCGTAGCTCGGCCCATGCCCTTCTCTGGTTTGGGTGGCGAGGGTTGGCCCTGCCCGAGAGTCTAGAGGGGGGAGCGAGCACGTAGCTCGGCACGTGCCCTTCTCTGGTTTGGGTGGCGAGGGTTGGCCCTGTCCCAGAGTCTGGAGGGGGGAGCGAGCATGTTGCTTGGCCCGTGCCTTTCTCTGGTTTGGGTGTCAAGGGTTGGCCCTGCCACAGAGTCTGGAGGGGGGAGTGCGCGCATAGCTCGGCCCGTGCCCTTCTCTGGTTTGGGTGGCGGGGGTTGGCCCTGCCCCAGAGTCTGGGAGGGAGGAGCAAGCGCGTAGCTCGGCCTGTGCCCTTCTCTGGTTTGGGTGGCGAGGGTTGTCCCTGCCCCAGAGTCTGGAGGGGGGAGCGAGCACGTTGCTCGGCACGTGCCCTTCTCTGGTTTGGGTGGCGAGGTTTGGCCCTGCCCCAGAGTCTGGAGGGGGGAGCGAGCGCGTAGCTTGGCCCGTGCCCTTCTCTAGTTTGGATGGCGAGGGATGGCATTGCCCTAGAGTTTGGTAGGGGGGAGAGAGCACGTAGCTTGGCCCGTGCCATTCTATGGTTTGGGTGGCAAGGGTTGGCCCTGCC
This sequence comes from Scilla litardierei, assembly GCA_030789695.1. Taxonomy (NCBI): domain Eukaryota; kingdom Viridiplantae; phylum Streptophyta; class Magnoliopsida; order Asparagales; family Asparagaceae; genus Scilla; species Scilla litardierei. The sequence goes on from CM061142.1 coordinate 45,790,860, forward strand.
CCAGAGTCTGGGAGGGGGGAGGGAGTGCGTAGCTCAGCCCTTGCCCTTCTCTGGTTTGGGTGGCGAAGGTTGGCCCTGCCCCAGAGTCTGAAGGGGGGAGCGAGCGCGTAGCTCAGCCCGTGCCCTTCTCTGGTTTAGTTGGCGAGGGTTGGCCCTGCCCTAGAGTCTGGAGGGGGGAGTGAGCGCGTAGCTCGGCCCGTGTCCTTCTCTGGTTTGGGTGGCGAGGGTTGGCCCTACCCCAGAGTCTGGAGGGGGGAGCGAGCGCATAGCTCGGCTCGTGCCCATCTCTGGTTTGGGTGGCGAGGGTTGGCCCTGCCCCAGAGTGTGGAGGGGGGAGCAAGTGCGTAGCTCGGCCCGTGCCCTTCTCTGGTTTGGGTGGTGAGGGTTGGCCCTGGCTCAGAGTCTGGAGGGGGGAGTGAGCGTTTAGCTTGGCCCATGTCCTTCTCTGGTTTAGGTGGCAAGGGTTGGCCCTGCCCCAGAGTCTGGGAGTGGGAAGCGAGTGTGTTGCTCAGCCCGTGCCCTTCTCTGGTTTGGGTGGTGAGGGTGGCACTGCCCTAGAGTCTGGGAGGGGCGAGCGAGCGTGTAGCTTGACCCGTGCCCTTCTCTGGTTTGGGTGGCGAGGGTTGGCCCTGCCCCAGAGTCTGGAGGGGGGGAGCGAGCACGTAGCTCGGCCCGTGCCCTTCTCTGGTTTGGGTGGCGAGGGTTGGCCCTACCCCAGAGTCTGGAGGGGGGAGGGCGCGCGTAGCTCGGCCCGTGCCCTTCTCTCGTTTGGGTGGCATGGGTTGGCCCTGCCCCAGAGTCTGGGAGGGGGAGCGAGCGCGTAGCTCGGCCCGTGCCCTTCTCTGGTTTGGGTGGCGAAGGTTGGCCCTGCCCCAGAGTCTGGAGGGGGGAGCGAGCACGTTGCTCGGCCCGTGCCCTTCTCTGGTTTGGGTGGCGTGGTTTGGCCCTGCCCCAGAGTCTGGAGGGGGGAGCGAGTGCGTAGCTCGGCCCGTGCCCTTCTCTGGTTTGGGTGACGAGGGTTGGCCCTGCTTTAGAGTCTGGATGGGGGGAGCGAGCGCGTAGCTTGGCCCGTGCCCTTCTCTGGTTTGGGTGGCGAAGGGTTGGCCCTGCCCCAGAGTCTTGTAAGGGGGAGGGAGCGCGTAGCTCAGCCCGTGCCCTTCTCTGGTTTGGGTGACGAGGGTTGGTCATGCCCCAGAGTCTGGAGGGGGGAGCGAGCGCGTAGCTCGGCCCGTGCCCTTCTCTGGTTTAGGTGGCGAGGGTTGGCCCTGCCCCAGAGTCTGGAGGGGGGAGCGAGCACGTTGCTCGGTCCTTGTCCTTTTCTGGTTTGGGTGGCGAGGGTTGGCCCTACCCCAGAGTCTGGAGGGGGGAGCGAGCGCGTAGATCGGCCCGTGCCCTTCTCTGGTTTGGGTGGCGATGGTTGGCCCTGCCCCAGAGTCTGGAAGGGGGAGCGAGCGCGTATCTCGGCCCATGCCCTTTTCTGGTTTGGGTGGCGAGGGTTGGCCCTGGCCCAGAGTCTGGAGGGGGGAGCGAGCGCGTAGCTCGGCCCGTGCCCTTCTCTGGTTTGGGTGGCGAGGGTTGGCCCGACCCAGAGTCTGGAAGGGGGGAGCGAGTGCGTAGCTCGGCCCTTGCCCTTCTCTGGTTTGGGTGGCGAGGGTTGGCCCTGCCCCAGAGTCTGGGCGGGGGGAGCGAGCGCGTAGCTCGGCCCGTGCCCTTCTCTGGTTTGGGTGGCGAGGGTTGGCCCTGCCCCAGAGTCTGGAGGGGGAGCGAGCGCGTAGCTCGGTCCGTTCCCTTCTCTGGCTTGGGTGGCTAGGGTTGGCCCTGCCCCAGAGTCTGGGAGGGGGGAGCGAGCACGTAGCTCGGCCCGTGCCCTTCTCTAGTTTGGGTGGCGAGGGTTGGCCCTGTCCCAGAGTCTGGTGTGTTCAATCTGAAATACTCAAGTGGGGACAACAAGGTCTAGAAATGTGCGGAAAAGAAAATATTTTATCAAAAAGACTCACAATCACTGATAGTACTTTAGTAAGTGCTCCGCGTTCCATAGGTGAGCCAGTTCGCTTCCGTCCAGGGTCGCCAGGATGTACGTGGCTGGCCCGACGACGTCGACGATCTCGTAGGGTCCCTTCCATTTGGCGGCCAACTTCCCTCGGCTGGCGGTCTCGGGTTTGAAGGTGGCGTCTCTGAGGACCAAGTCCCCGACTCTAAAGGTCCGCTTCTTCACCCTGGAGTTGTAGTGCCGGGCCATCATCTGGCTATGTCGGATGAGGTTCGTTAGGGCTCGATCCCTTACTTCGTCCACAAGTTCAAGACTGAGGCCGAGGCCCGCCCCATTGATATCTTCGTCGAAGAACTTCAGCTGAAGTGTCTCCTCTCCGATCTCCACGAGAACGACCGCTTCTGACCCATATGCCAGCATGAATGGGCTCTCTCCGGTTGAAGCCTTGTGGGTGGTACGGTAGGACCAGAGAATGCCCGGTAGCTCGTCCACCCATGTCCCGAGAGCGACATCGACCTTCTTCTTCAGGGGGCCCAAGATGCATTTGTTTGCGGCCTCCGCCATTCCATTGCACTACGGATGGGCGACAGATGCGAAATGTAGCTTGATTCCCCAGCCCGAACAGAAGTCACGGAAGCCTTCGCAGTCGAACTGTCTCCTGTTGTCTGTTACTATAGAGCGGGGTATCCCGAAGCGACATATCACGGACTACCAAATAAAGCCATTCATATCTGTCCATGTGATGCGTGCCAACGGCTCAGCTTCGACCCATTTAGTGAAGTAGTCCACTGCGACGACCAGGTACTTCCTTCCTCTAGAAGATTTTAGGAAAGGTCCAAGGATGTCAAGTCCCCATTTGGCGAAAGGGACTGGGCTTATAACAGGCACCAAATCGGCTGGGGGTGCCGCCGTGTGTCGGCCAAATTTCTGGCATGCCTCACACTTCTTGACGTACCGAGCCTTGTCATGGATCATAGTCGGCCAGTAGTACCCCAGGTGCACTATCTTGTGGGCGATAGTGCGGCTGCCATGGTGGTTCCCGCAGAAGCCTTCGTATACTTTGCGAATGACTTGCTCAGCCTGCTCCAGCCCCAAACATTTCAGGAATGGTAGGACGTCGAAGCTGGCGCGGCACCGACGGTATAATACTCCGTCGAGGAGTACGAATGATAAGGCCAGCCTCTCTACCTTCTTGGCCTGTGACTGCTCCTCGGGCAGGGCCCTTGTCTCCAGATACTTCACTATAGGGGTCATCCACGTCGTCGTCGGGCCGACACACATTAATTCTTCTTCGTCGACGGTGGGCGCCCGCAGACTTTCGACGTAAATTGCCTTTCCGATCTCAGCCGCGGAGGAGGAGGCTAGCTTGGACAGGGCGTCTGCCTGGAGGTTGTTGGAGCGGGGTAAGTGTCTGACCTCGGCCCTCTCGAAATTCTGGAGCTCGGCCAGGATGCGCTGAAGGTAGCGCTTCATAGTTTCTTCTCGGGCCTCGATGCTCCCTTGGATCTGTTGGAAGACGAGCCGTGAGTCACTAAGCAGCAACATATTCGTCCCCCCATCGCTCTGCAAAGCTTCATCCCATTGACAGCGGCCTCATACTCTGCGACGTTATTGGTTGTTGGGAAGTTGAAGCGCAGGGCGTACTCCAGCAGGCATCCGTCGGGGGTTTGGATGACGATTCCTGCCCCCGTCCCAGATCCTGTCGCCGAGCCATCGACGTGATCGGTCCATAATTTGTCCGCGTCCACCTGGGTGGGCTCCGATGGTCCAGCCACCTCCATTGCTTGTGGGGATGCGGCTGCGGGTGGTACACCCGGCCGGTTCTCCGGGAGGTCCTCGATAGTGCATTCTACCACGAAGTCCGCCAGCGGCTGGCTTTTGATCGCTGTCTGGGCCTTGTACGTTATTTCGAACTCGCTAAGCTCGACACTCCAGTTGAGCATCCTGCCCGACCGTTCCAACCTCTTCAGGTTCTTCTCGAGGGGCAGGTTGGTATGGACGGTGATGGGATGGGCATGGAAGTATGGCCGGAGCTTCCTCGCCATCGTGACCAGGCAGTAGGCGACCTTCTCGATGGGACTGTAGTGGGTCTTCGCCTCTCGGAGAATCCTGCTCGCATAGTATACTGGCCATTGCACGCCCCTTCCTCTTTGATTAAGACGGAACTGATGGCCTCTTCATTGGTCGCCAGGTACAACCCTAGCTGTTCTCCTTCTTCTGGCTTGGTGAGCAGCGGCGGGCTCTGCAGGTAGGCCCTCAGCTCCGCAAACACTTGGGCACAGTCGTCGTCCCACGGAATCACCTTCCTCTTGTCCTTTGCTTAACCGAAGGCCGTGCGCAAGACTCTGAAGAAGAGGAGAGACCTCTCTACGGACTTCGACAAGAATCCCCTCAAAGCTGCGATCCGACCGTTCAGTCGCTGCAAGTCTCGGATGGTACGTGGCTTCGCCATATTGACAAGGGCCGATACTTTGTCGGGGTTCGCCTCAATCCCCCGCTTTGTTATCATGAAGCCAAGGAATTTCCCTGACTGCACGCCGAAGACGCATTTTGCCGGGTTTAGCCTCAGGTCGTACTGGCGCACCTTATGGAACGTCTCCCGCAAGTCGGCGAGGTGGTTCGGGGCTCTCTTGCTTTTCACTAATATGTCGTCGATGTAGACCTCCAGGTTTCGCCCAACCTGCGAGCTAAATATCCTGTCCACCATCCGCGGGTACGTTGCCCCGACGTTCTTCAGTCCGAAGGGCATCTTCGTGTAACAGAAGGTGCCGTTATCGGTGATGAAGGACGTTTTCTTCTCGTCCTCCTTTGCCATCGAGATCTGGTTGTAGCCTGAGAAGGTATCCATGAAGCTTAGCAACTCGTACCTGGATGCCTGGTCGACTAAGTGGTCGATCCTCGGGAGGGAAAAGCTATCCTTTGGACACACCTTGCCGAGGTCTGTGAAGTCGATGCACATGTGCCATTTTCCATTAGCCTTTTTCACCAGGACGACGTTGGCGAGCCAGTCCGGATAGTCCACCGGCCTGATAAACTTGGCCTGGAGAAGCCGCTCCACTTCTTCTTCAACTGCCCTCTTATTCTCTCCTCCGGCGCTCCTCTTCTTCTGCCGGACCGGTCGAGACCCCGGGTCCGCATTCAACTTACGGGAGATTACCATTGGGTCGATCCTTGGCATGTCCGCGGGCGACCAGGCAAATATGTCCACGTTTTCTTGAAGGAGGCTGATGAGGGCCGCCCTCAGAGTAACCGGGAGCTTCATACCGATGGAGACGGTCTTGCCCTCCTCCGTGGTTACGGGGACCACCTTGAATTCTTCCGTGGGGGTTGGCTGCTAGTCATAAAAGTCCTCCCTTTCGTCAAGGAGGTCGACCGGCAAGGCCCGCTCTGGGCCCTTGTGTTTGGTTGACCCCACGTAGCAGCTCCGGGACAGCTTCTGGTTCCCCCGCACTAGCCCCACCCCTTGCGGGGTTTGGAATTTCACCATCTGGTGGAGCACGCTGGGGAGCGACTCAATGGCTGTCATGTATGGCCGCCCAATGATCCCGTTGTATGTCGACGCAATGTCGATGACAACGAATTGTGTCATGCGAGTGATGACCCTCGGTTCCTCTCTGAGTGACACCGGCAGGGTGATCACCCCCACAATGGGGACCGAGTGACCAGTGAAACCGACGATGGGCCCCGTGCAGGGCCTTAGGTCTGCCTGCTTCAACCCCATCTTCTCTACAGTCGACATAAATAGGATGTCGCAAGAGCTACCCGTGTCGATCAGGAGCCGACTGATGATGGCCGTCCCGATTTAAGCTTCGATGACGATGGTGTCGTCATGTGGACGCTCGACTCCTTCCAGGTCCTCGTCGGTAAAGGTGATGGGGGGCTGCATCACTCTTCTCCGCTTTGCCTCGCTACCAAGGCCCGTCGCCATCACCTGTCGGGCATACATCTTCTTACTTGACGATGACGCTCCCCCAGAGGATGGTCCGTCACATGTCACATCTATGCACATGACCGGCTTTGGTTGGCGGGGCTCTTCCTGCTCATCATGCGGTGGAGGATCTGCTCTTTGAGCCCTTAGCGGGGTTCTCTCTTCTCGGATCAGTCTTCTGCCCTCGACGAAGCCCCCGAGGTGACCCGCCTGGATCAACCGCTCGATATCCCTCTTGAGGGTGAAGCAGTTGTCGGTGTCATGGCCGTGGTCCAGGTGATATCGGCAATATTTCCATAGATCTCGCCACGTCGGGTCCAATCTCATCACCCTGGGCGGCTCCGGCAACAGTCCGGCCCTCGTTGCCGCGGCCAACACCTCTATCACGGGGGAATTGAGCCACGTGTAGTGGGCATGTAAGGGTCCCTCCAACCTCGGGACCGCTTGGGGGGGCTCCCTGGCGGGGGCGAATTCTCGTGTCGGGCCTGGGCGATCGTGCGGGCGACGCCCAGCGGGGTCGCTCCTTGGTTGATTCAGCTGGTTATGGCCTCGGGACCTATCTTCTTGCCTCAGCCTGGGGTAGGACCGATGCTCACCCTGGGATGATCTCGTCGGGGCGAGCGGCTCCTCTGCGCCGAGAGTCTCCTCAGTCAGTGCGTACCTTTCTGCCTGCGCGACTAACACGTTGTAGTCGGCCAGCAGGTCTCGGAGTAGGGATTTACGGATGCTTCAATTCCGTAGTCCCGTCTTGAAAGCTAGCATGAGCACTTTATCACCACAGGCCACCACCACCCGCCTCTCATCCTGGAAGCGGCGCAGGTATTTCCCAGTCGTCTTTCCTTCCCCTTGGATGATCGTGCTGAGGTAGTCCAAGGGCTTCTTCTTTACGCGCCCGGCCCGGAACTCTTGACAGAACTTGTGGGATAGTTCACTGAAGCTCCCAATGGATATTGCCAGCAAGCCAAAGTACCATTCCAGTGTCGTGTCCTTCAGGCTCTGCAAGAAGAGCCGGCACAGGAACGCGTCATCCACATCTTGTGCCTCCATCGCCCCCCGGCACTATTGTACGTGGGAGAGGGGGTCGCCTCTCCCTCCGTAGGTGGCCAGATGGGGGCCTTGAACCTCACGGGTCTCGGGGCCGACGTGATCCACCATGCCAACGGCGTGGCCTCCTCGGGGTAGGCTGGGCATTCTGGCACGTGTCCCCTCCGCCATTCTGGGGTTTGGCTTCGGTCCCGCCTCAGCTGCTGTCGGTCATCATACCCCAGGGAATAACGACGCAGTCGCCGGGGAGGGCTCCCTCCGCGGGCTGGGGATTCGACGTGCGGTAGACTGCGGTCATCCTAGTATCGCCGGCCCATTGTCATCGCCTTCGGGATCCCCCTCCGCTCTTGATTCTCTCTTAGTAGCCTTTCACGCTCTGCGACGAGGAAGCGGAGCTGTTGACGAACGGCCTCATCGTCTAGACGATTTGGGGAGGAACGCCGACGGGGCGGACTTCGCCCCCCGAGGTGGGGTCCCAGCGATCAGCGGGCTGCGCTCGTTCATGTGTCACCCACCCATCATCGAAGCCTTCGGGATCTCCAGGTTCTCCCCATTCTCCCTTTGGAGCCTTTCGTGTTCTGCGACGAGGAAGCGGAGCTGGCGTCGGGCCATTTCTTCGTCGAGGAGGGCTTACCGGGTGGCCTCGGCTGCCTCGTCCAGATGTCTCTGAGCGGCCGCCGCTTCCTCTTGGCGCCTTCGCAGCCGGGCGATCTCCATTTCTTCCTCCAAGAGGCTTTGTTGGGCCGTAATCTCCTCGGCGAGCCCTTTTTCCCACCGTCTCTTCAACAAATTGAGGGTGAAGATTCCGCCTCACGTTCGGGGGCTCTGAGGGGCCCAGGGGTGCTCGGTTCTAGCCGTTGTGAAGCCCGCCATCATCTTGACGAAGGCCTTGAAGCTCTGCTGCACTGCGCGGGCCGAGGCCTGGACCGTTTCGACCTCCACCCCCGGGGGCGGATTAGTCGCAGGAGTCACGGGATGGGAGTAGGATTCTTTATCCATGGGATCCTTTCCGCGGTCAGGGTTTCGGTTGACTGGTATGGGATTTGACATGGTTGTGACCCTTCGGTCCCACAGACGGCGCCAATTGTTGCGGGGTAGAACTCGCGTACAAAGAATTTATATTATAGGGAACCAGTGGCACGGTGGTTATGCTAATGACAGGATTAGGGTAGGCTATCAGACATGTGATTAGGGGGTGATGAGGCTAAACTTGTTGTGGAAGTGACCACGGTGCCGAATCCAGGAGGATGCAGTGAAGGGGCCGAACTGCCCAAATTAATGGCGTGCACGACCGGTCACGATGAGCTGACCTGCGCAAGGAGCAACTCGTCAGAAAGGCCGGGTTGGGGTCCAACCCTTAGCCTCTCCGATGCCTAAGTCAGTAACAAGACTTGAAGCGGAGGCTAGGCACGTAGGTCGGACTGAGGGTGAGTCGACCGTACGTGACGAGCTATGAGTGGAAGGACAAAGATATGGGCGACCTTTCCTCTTGTGTGTGAGTAATAAGATTGAGAGAAAATATTTTTACGCTCATTTGTTGTTGTTTTAAATTTTGGCCGTGGAAATAATTTTTTGGGGAACAAAGATTTCGGGGCTGAAAATCTTAAATGAACAGTGCCCGCGGGCACGGGTTATGACTAGTATATATATATATATATATATATATATATATATATATATATATATATATATATATTATGTATATATATATGTATATGTATATAAATGAACCGTGCCCGCGGGCACGGGTTATGACTAGTATATATATATATATGTATATGTATATATATGTATATATATATATATACTAGTCATTACCCATGCCCATAGGGCACGGTTTATTTAATGGCTGAGTCTCCCCCCCAAACAAATTTCAAGTTCCCCCAAATTTCAAATTTTCCCACAAAATTTCAAGTTTTCCCCCAAATTTAAGTTTTTCACCAAAATTTATGTCCCCCAAAATTGGCATTGCCACCTAAGACAAACTTGCCACGTTGAACAAAGCTTTGTCCTAGTAGGATAAGATTCAAAATGTTCAAAGGACTGGAAAAAATGATCGGAAATGGGGGGAGAATAAAAGTGTGGGTGGGTGTGTGAGGAGGGTCCAGGTGCAAAAATGCAAAAACCGGGGTTGTATTCCCCACCTCTTCTCTTATCCCTCAAAATCTCATCTCTTATATTTTCTCTTATCCAAATTCTCTTATCCAATTTCTAATGTCCAAATTCTCTTATCAAATTTCTCTTGATAACATCCCTCTTTTATATAATAGATATCCAAATTCTCTTATCCAATTCTCTTATATAATAGTCATTACCCGTGTCCATAGGGCACGGTTTATTTAATGGCTGCATTCCCCCCCAACACAAATTTCAAGTTTCCTAAAATTTCAAGTTTTCCCCCAAAATTTCAAGTTTCCCCCCAAATTTAAGTTTTCTCCCAAAATTTAAGTCCCCCCCCCCCAAATTGTCATTGCCACCTTGGACAAACTTGCCACGTAGGACAAAGCTTTGTCCTAGTAGGATAAGATTCAAAATCTTCGAAGGACTGAAAAAAATGGTCGGAAAGGGGGGAGAATAATAAGTGTGGGTGGGTGTGTGGGATTGTCCAGGGGCAAAAATACGAAAACTGTGGTTGTATGTGCAAAATTCCCCACCTCCTCTCTTATCCCTCAAAATCTCATTTCTTATATTTTCTCTTATCCAAATTCTCTTATCCAGTTTCTCATGTCCAAATTCTCTTATCCAATTTCTCATGTCCAAAATCTCTTATCCAATTTCTTCTCTTATCCAATTTCTCTTGATAACATCCCTATTTTATAGAATAGATGTCCAAATTCTCTTATCCAATTTCTCATGTCCAATTTCTCTTATCCAATTTCTCTTGATAACATCCCTCTTTTATATAATAGATATATATTTTTTTGACAGGTAACTATACTTTATTTATCTCAGAATTTATACATATTTACAAGGCAGAATACCCCCAGAGGAAGGAATGAAGAGAGGGGATAGGGCACAAGCACCGTCACCCTCTACATCATACTTTCCTATGGGAAGTAACTAGACCAAAACATCACATAATACAACTAAATTGATTAACCATTATCAAGAAATCCCCAATTAGAAAACGGATTGTCAGAAGTAGGGAAGTCTCTTTCAACATTTCGAAGAATGATGCGAACATCAGATGCTATTTCCTCAAAAAGTTCTACTTTCCCCACTTCCTTCCCATCAAAAATCCTCAAATTGCGCTGCCTCCAAATGTGCCAAACCACAGTAGCAAGTACGGTCTTCGCAAGGGTCCCCACACAATCAGAATGTTTATATCGGGATAGAATCAAGTCTCCGACCGCCTCAAGAGAATTAGGCATTACTCCTGAGTACCCCATTTTCAGCAGACTCCTAGTTAGGATGTATTTGCTATAGCTGCAATCAAAAAATAAATGTGAAATACTCTCATCAGCATTTGATTTGCAGAGAACACAACTCCCTTCAATAGCCAACCCCCAGCGAGACAAGAGGTCTTTTGTCGGCAACTTGAGTCGGAATGCCCGAAGCAATGTTAGAGCCATCTTGGGCACATGCTGTGGATGCCAAACCAGCTTGCAATACTTGAAAGGAACTCCAGCCGTTCGCACACCTTCCCAGGCTCCCTGCATTGTAAAATGCGGCCCAGGCAACCAGTTCCATGAATCCGACCCTGGCTGGAGTTTGAAAGGAGCAAGTATCGGCATTATGCAGGCAATCTCCGGACTAGAATACCAATTACCATTTAACCAATAGTCTGCCACCAACGCATGTTCAGATCCTGGAGTAGGTGTGTAACATAGATAGAGGGGTCCAATTGGATGCCAGTTATCATACCAGAATGATGTGGATGTCCCGTCATTAACTGTACGCTTGATTAGTTTATGCGATAATGGTCGGTGCTTCAGGAGAAATTTCCATGTACCTGATTGAAAAGGTCTCGATATGGCCGAGTAGAAACCTGTGAAGGCTCCATGAGTTTTCCGCATCATCTCAGCCCATTGCCCTTTTTTGGCGAGAAAGCGCCAAATCAAGCGAACCCCCGATGCCTTATTTAAATCTTTTAGCATTCTCAGCCCAACTCCTCCCTCCTTTTTAGGAACACAGAGATCTTTCCAGGCCCAATTATGAAGCTTCCCCCAAATAAACTTCCTACATACCGTGTTAATAGCCCGGATGACTGATGATGGGAGACAGTAAGCTTGCATCCAGAAGCTCACCATGCCATAGATCACAGTGCGAACTAATTCAATCTTGCTAGAAATCGATAGTAAGGAGGAGGACCAACCCTGGAGCCTCTTATTGCACTTGTCAATTAGTCGCCGAAACATACTAGCTTTAGGATATTTAGAAGAAAGAGGAAGTCCCAAGTATGTAGTGAAAGAGGTTACCATATTAATTCCAAGCATATCAGCCAATTCCCTGGGGTTGCGTGTTCCTTTGCTAAACATAGCCGAGCTCTTCTCTTTATTTATTTGAAGACCAGTGTAAAGATTGAACCTGTGTAGGAGATCCCTAATCCCTCTGAATGACCTTTGGTTTGCTCGACAAAACACCAACATATCATCTGCAAAAAGAAGATGAGAAATTGCACCAGATCGCTTCATTGGCTGGATGGATTGGACAGATTCCGCCCTAGCCATATTCAAAGAGAAAGCTTCCATAATAAGTACAAACAGATAAGGAGAAAGAGGATCCCCCTGTCGTAATCCCCTATTCGACCTGAAGTAGCCCACTGGGGAACCATCAATTAATACAGAGAAGGACGGAGTAGAAATGCAATTTGAGATCCAGTCTAAAAATTTCTTGCCAAATCCCATCTGATGAAGCATGTATGTGACAAAATGTCTATTGACAGAATCAAAAGCCTTACGGATATCCAATTTGATGCAAGCCCTCGACCCCATTGGATTGCTGAAATCTCTGATTTGTTCATGGGCAATAAGAGAACAATCAGCCAGTAGCCTATCCTTCAGGAAAGCAGCCTGATTTGGAGAGATTAATTCACTGATAGCCATCCTCAGTCTGTTGCATAGAACCTTGCTGATTATTTTGTAGATAACATTACAGCATGAGATAGGCCTGTAATCTCCCATACCCGTAGCCTTAGAGTTTTTCGGTATCAGAGTTAAGAAAGTATGATTTATTTCCCGAAGTAAACTGCCAGATTGGAAAAAATAGGATACGGCCGCTATAACATCCTCTCCAATGATACTCCAGCAATTCTGGTAAAAGTATGCATTGAACCCGTCAGGCCCCGGGGATTTGTCCTTCCCCATTTGAAAAACTGCACTTTTGATCTCTTCTGCAGAAATTTTCCGTTCCATCCAATTTGATGCCTCTAGCGAGAATTTCCGTTTCGGGATTAGAAGAGGGAAATCTGAATTGCACTCGCTGGAATTATACAAGGTCTCATAGAACTTTAAAGCCTCTGATCTAAGGTTAGAAGTAGTAGCATTTAAGCTCCCATCAGAAGAGAGGATATGACTGAGACTATTATGACACTGGCGAGTTTTCATGGCTGTGTAAAAAAACTTGGAGTTCTTGTCTCCCAAAGATATCCAATTCTGCCTACTTTTCTGCCGAAAGTCAGATTCTTCAATGTCCAAAGCCGTCGCAAGATTAGAAGAAGACACCCTTTCTAATAACTGGATATTACTGTCAAAATGTAATCTCGGGTCCGCATGATGTGTTTCCAGTCTCTTCCTACAAAGATTAACATTGGTGCCCAATCTCTGAACAGCCGACCACTTTTTAAGGTCACTCTTTAGAATTTTCAGCTTGCCAACTAACCTCCTCATAGGGGACCCAGCTATGTATAACTTCCAGGTATTGTCAACCAAGTCGTAAAACCCCTGCATAGATGACCATGAATTAAAAAATCTGAACGGTTTAGGCGCCTGCTGAACAGTAGGATGGGGGTAAACTGTCATCGGGGTATGATCGCTAGTGCCAGAATCAGAAAATGAGCAGTAACTATTGGGGAGATGATGGAACCATAGAGAGTTGCCAAAAATGTGATCAAGACGTGCCGCAATTCGGGCTCCCCCAATGCGGCGATTGTTCCATGTCATAAGGCCGCCCGTAGTCTTCAGCTCAACTAATCCACAGGAGGAAATTGCTGTATTGAAATCATTCATTGCAGCTGGATCTACTAAGCGACCCCCAATCTTTTCATTGTCCCGCCGTATGCAATTAAAATCTCCTCCGACTAACCAAGGCATAGTAAGTAGAGATTTTGAATCCGCCACTAGGTAATCCCAAAGAGATAATCTGGAATTAGAAGTATTAAGTCCGTAAACTGCAGTCATAGCCATGCAAAAGCCCCCAGTGTTGGACAACACACAGGATATGTGTTGTATAGTAGCCGCAATTACTTTACAAGTCCAGTAATGAGAGTTGTAAAAGATGATAATTCTTCCCCCCTTGCAAATACTCCTGTTATCAGTACTGAGCCATTCACTTCCGAAGCAATGTGAAATCCTGCTTGAATTCTTATTCTCCACTTTAGTTTCAAAAAGGCACACAATAGATGGCCTAATATTATTCATCCTAGATTTAAAATCCGCTCGACGAACTGGGTTGTTTAAACCCCTAGTATTCCAGAAGAAAATGGTCATTTAAAATTACTGGGGTTGAGTGTAAGCACTGGGGTTACCTGCAATCCGAGTGCTTCGTCTGGTAGACTTTGGTGAACTAGTAACTGATTTCTTTAGCTTAGTGACTGAAGCCTTTAGGGCCAAGTGTTCCTCGCCCCATTCTGGGACTGGGATGGTCCAAACTGCAGGGAGATCGAGTTCAGTCCCATGCTCCGATGAGCATGGATCCCCTCCAGGGAAAGATAGACCAATATCATTAGATGCCGATGCCTGAGCCGAATTCTGATGGGGTACGTTGCCAACAGGCGGCCTGGGAAAATTGTTCTCAGGAGAGGAAATAGGATCTATATAGGAGGCAGTAGCAGGGCGATTATTGTAACCAACATAATCCGTAGGAACAGCTTCAACAATTGACACAGCTTCAACAAAATCCGCAGGAACATCTTCAACAGCAATGGATGGAGTGACTGCTTCAACAATTGACACAGGAACAGGTGGCCGGGGATCATTCACCGCTTCAACAAATGACACAGGAGTAGCATTGGAAGATATTACTTGGGGGGCTAAATTGGCATTCCCCGCTTCTGCGCCAGTGGTCTTTGGAAAAGCAATGGATGAATTGACTGAAAGCTCACCCCTCTCAATCTCCCCATCCACAATATTCAAATCAGTAGACTCTGAGCTTTCCCCCGGGTGATAAGTTGCCTTCGGTGCAAAAGAGATGCCCGCAGATTTAGATGAATTGTTTTGGATTGAAGAGGGCTCCACACTCTTCACCTTAATAGAACATTGAGTTTCCTTGTGCCCGAAACTACAACACAAAGGACATCTGGGGGGCTCGCTCTCATACTTCACCACTACCCAGACTGTAGATACATCCTCCAATTCCACCCTTACTTTCCTTGCAAGGGGTTTTTTTGCATCCACTTCAACCAAACACCTTGCGTACACTATTCTGTTCAGTTTCGCGGTGCCCCGATCTAAACAGATTGGCATCCCTACCCCACTCGCAACCATATTTAAAATCTCCTTAGTCCACATGTGGATGGGTAGATTATGGAGTTGAATCCACACAGGGACAGATGTGAGAAAGTCGCGATCATGTTTGAATGACGGGCTCCATCGTTGGAGAACCACTAGGCATCCATCAAATAGCCACGGACCCCCATGAAGTATTCCTTCACAATCTTCTTCCTTCTCAAATCGGAAATAGAAAAACCCATTTTCTTTACTATATATCTGCAGACCGCCCTTAAGCTTCCAGAGTCTCTCAGTCCAAGCTTTAATTTGTCCATAGTAAGGGATATCCCCCATAACATATCCCACAAGAGATGTCTTCCAACGTGAGATACCCACCTCCAATTGGTTGTTCGATACTCGAACCTTAGCAATGCCATCCTCAACTCCAGATGGCTCAATATGCGACATTACTAGGGGATCGTCATACTTCCTTCTTTGGGAACATACATCAAGCCAGGACCTCTTCCCTCCCTCAGGATTGATGCGAATGGAAGTTGTCGGTCTCACAGGAGTTTTAGCAAACACCTGGCGGGTAACAGACACCAACTTATTCTTGGGATCCTGGCCAAATCTACCATCCTTATTTTTCCTGTAGGGAGCATAAGTCCAGCCAAGTTGTGAATCTGAAGCATTGGACTTATGCAAACCTCCGTCAATTGTGCTCTTAGCCGCTCTCCTCTTCGCATTTATCACAGTCGTCCACCCGTCATTAGAAATAGATTTGATAACCTCTTTGCCTTTGTTGATGCCGGTTCCTCCCCCAGAAAGAACGGGATCAGACCGGAGTAGATCCCCACCACAATCTTCTAGTGGTTGAGCACCAAAACCCTTGCCTTGGCCTTCCTTCCCACCATCGAGCGCTCCGCCCCCTTCGTCATCCTTCTGAATATTGCCTGAGCCGCCGCCCCCTTGGCCTTTCTCATCGCCACCTCGGACTGCCTTCCCGCCGTCACCTTGGACTTTCTTTCCGCCGTCGTCTAGGACTTCCTTTCCACCTGCAGCTTCATTCAACCCCAAGCCGCCGCCGCAATCTAGGGTTTCAGTCGCCTTTGAAATCGCCGTTCCGAGAGATCCGGACTCCATTCTTGATATATATATTATATATATATATAGGAAAATTTTCAAATGCAAACATTTCGCACCGTGCGAAAATGTTTTTAGTTTTTTTATGAAATTTTTTTTTTCAAAAATTCTTTTTTCCACCCTCATTATATGTTGTTATACCCCCCTCAAAAAATAATGGTTGAGAAATAATGCCATTTGGCCTTCGATCAAGGCATTTCATCAAATTCGCACGTTTTGAGACCGTTAAATTTGTAACGGGTGGATGAGTGCTCTAATGCCCAACGGGTTCACCCATTATTTTCCCTGGGGTATATAATTGTATGGATTAAACATCAAAAAAAGAATTTTTGAAAAAAAAAATTTCAAAAAAATAAAAAAATTGTTTTCGCACGGTGCGAAAAGCCCTTTTTTCGCATTTGAAGATCCCTATATATATATATATATATATATATATATATATATATATATATATATATATATATATATATATGTAAATCTTCAAATGAGAACATTTAACACCTTGCGAAAATTTTTTTAGTTTTTTTTTGAAATTTTTTTTTCAAAAATTCTTTTTTCCACCCTCATTATATGTTGTTATACCCCCCTCAAAAAATAATCGTTGAGAAATAATGTCATTTGGCCTTCGATCAAGGCATTTCAACAAATTCGCACGTTTTGAGACCGTTAAATTTGTAACGGGTGGATGTGTGCTCTAATGCCCAACGGGTTCATCCATTATTTTTTCTGGGGTATATAATTGTATGGATTAAACATCAAAAAAAATTTTGAAAAAAAATTTCAAAAAAAAAACTTTTCGCACGGGTTTTCGCATGGGTTTTTCGCACCCGAAGATTGCCATATATATATGTGTATGTTTGTATATACATACATACATATAGATACTTACATATATATATATATATATATATATATATATATATATATATATATATATATATATATATATATATATATATATATATATATATATATATATATATATGGGGCAAATGTGCCTGAGAACGTGCGCAGGTAGAATTACCTGCGCACGCCCCCTCTGTTCGGTGTTTGTAAGTATTTTTTTTTGAAATTTTTTTTTGCAGTAGCTAGATATACTTGTTATGAAGCTCCCCACAAAATTTCAGGTCAATCCGACGCCGTTTGAGCCTCCGTTCATCGATTTCAAAAAAGTTGCGCAAAACTGTCCAGAATTTGGACAGTTTTGCGCAACGTTTTTGAAATCGATGAACGGAGGCTCAAACGGCGTCGGATTGACCTGAAATTTTGTGGGGAGCTTCATAACAAGTATATCTAGCTACTGCAAAAAAAAATTCAAAAAAAAAAATACTTACAAACACCAAACAGAGGGGGCGTGCGCAGGTAATTCTACCTGCGCACGTTCTCAGGCACATTTTTTTGCTATATATATATATATATATATATATATATATATATATATATATATAGCAAAAAATGTACCTAAGAATGACCTCGGGTAGAGATACCTGAGCACACCCCCGCTGTTCGGGGTTTGTGAGTATTTTTTTTTGAAAATTTTTTTTGCAGTAGGTAGATATACTTGTTATGTAGCTCCCCACAAAATTTCAGCTCGATCCGACACCGTTTGAGCCTCCGTTCATCGATTTCAATAACGTTGCGCAAAACTGTCCAAATTCTGGACAGTTTTGCGCAACGTTTTTGAAATCGATGAACGGAGGCTCAAACGGTGTCGGATCGAGCTGAAATTTTGTGGGGAGCTACATAACAAGTATATCTACCTACTGCAAAAAAAAATTTTCAAAAAAAAATACTCACAAACCCCGAACAGCGGGGGTGTGCTCAGGTATCTCTACCTGAGGTCATTCTTAGGCACATTTCCCTCATATATATATATATATATATATATATATATATATATATATATATATATATATATATATATATATATATATATATATATAGGGTAAAGTAAAGCAAGATTTCCATACACCCTTATTTTCCTTCGAGTTGGAGTACAGTTAACAACTTCTCGTATATATATATATATATATATATATATATATATATATATATATATATATATAGGGTAAAGTAAAGCAAGATTTCCATACACCCTTATTTTCCTTCGAGTTGGAGTACAGTTAACAACTTCTCGCTTCATCGGGGAGGTCGTATTTTGATTGGGTATGATAACTCAGTATGGAGTGTTACTGTCCTGACACTTTCTACCCAACATATTACTGTGGCATGTACCAATATGGGGGGCCTCTCCACCATTATATCAGGCGTCTATGCTTCGAACCTAAGTTCTGAACGGCGGATACTATGGGACAATCTGAAGCAGGACATGGCTATGGTTGGCAATAAAGCTTGGTTGGTCTCCGATGACTTTAACTGTGTTCGTTATCATAAGGAGAAAGTTGGGGGGCGCCGATGTGATGCTTCTAGCTTGGATGAATTTAATAACTGTTTGAATACATGTGCTCTGGAGGACATCAGATATCACGGAAACCCACTAAGCTGGTGCAATAGACAAGTTGGACTTGGAAGGATCACGACCAGATTGGACCGTTCGCTTTGCAACTCTGGATGGCTAAACATCCTTCCTGATTCTCTTATGGAATACCTGGAACCAATCTCTAGTGACCATGCCCCGATGCTCCTAAAGCTATGACAACAGGTACATAACTTCCCGAAAGCTTTCAAATTTTTTAACGCATGGCCAAAAATGCCAGGTTATGCAGATATTGTGGATACTATTTGGGGTCAGCCTGTTGCTGGATCGGCCATGCATAGGGTTGTTATTAAGCTAAGGAATCTGAAGCTTGCCCTGAGGGAATGGGCCCAATTGCAACTCAAAAAGAATAATATTACTGTATGCCGCAAAGCCCTTGAGGATGTCCGGATATCCAATACTCTTCACTCTGACATTGACCAACAACAGCACGAGCGTGACTTAAGCAATAAATTAGCAAGCTTAATGGAGAGGGAAGAGTCAATGCTTCGTCAAAAGAGTAGGCAAAACTGGCTGAGCCTTGGTGATAAAAATTCAAAATTCTTTTATGAAGCAATGCGCTCTAGACAAGCCCATAACAACTTGAATCACCTTCTAGATGCGGAGGGTAACCCGACATCAACATCAGAGGACCTCAGGGAGATAGCCCTAAAATTCTATGAGGACTTGTATCACCAAGATCACTATTGGAATGTCTTTCCAAAGCTCTGCCCTAAGCTTAAACTGACCAACACTGCTGCCAAATGGCTAGAGAGGAGGATTCATACAGATGAAATTAAAGAAGCAGTGTTCCAAATAGGAGTGGATAAATCTCCTGGTCCTGATGGGTTCAACAGTTATTTCTACCAACAAAGCTGGCACATCATAGGTACGGATATTACAGACGCTGTACTCTCCTTTTTTCGCTCCAGCTCGCTCATGCACCCTATTAATCATACCAACCTTTCATTGGTGCCTAAGAAATCTAACGCCAAAGAGTTAGCAGATTACAGGCCAATTGCATGTTGTAATGTCCTCTATAAAATTATTAGTAAGGTAATTTGCAACAGACTTAGAAGGGTCATCCATGAATTAATATCTCCCAATCAGTCTGCATTTCTTAAGGGTAGACTTTTATCTGATAGTGTTTTATTAGCACATGAGCAAATTCGTGATTTCAGTAATCATATGGGGTCCAGAGACTGCATCAAATTGGACATAAGGAAAGCGTTTGACAGCGTCAACATGGAATTTATTTACTACATCCTTTTCGGATGGGGTTTGACAGGAAGTTTATTAATTGGGTCAGGGAATGTATCTCAACTCCAACCTTCTCAGTAATGATTAGTGGTGCCCCTGTGGGTTATTTTGAAGGAAACAGGGGACTTAGGCAGGGTGACCCTCTCTCCCCTTACTTATTTGTTATTACTATGGAAGCTTTCTCCCTGCAAATTGAAAAGGCAATGGTGGCACGCAACATTCACCCAATGCGTAGGACAGGCGCTATATCTCATCTCCTCTTTGCTGATGACTTGCTAATATTTTGTCGTGCTAATAAGCACTCCTTTCTTGGGCTGAAATTGGTACTAGAAGATTTCTCCAACTTAACGGGACTACAAATCAATTGGGATAAGAGTATTTCCCTCTTCAGTAAGGGTACCAAAAATCCATCGGTATTATCAGATGTTCTTGGCATTAGGATGGGTTCCTCCATCTCCACATATTTGGGGCTCCCCCTCTCCTCCTGTTATCCAAAGGCCTCGATGTACACCAGACTGGTTGACAAGTGCAAGAAAAGAATAATGGGTTGGACATCGTCCTCACTCTCGATTTCTGGCAGGATTGAGTTGGTCAAATCAGTTATTTATGGGATGGTACGGTTCTGGTTACATGTTTATAAAATACCAAAATCCATTATTCGAAAAATTACATCTGTTTGCAGGAATTTCATTTGGGGGCCGTCGAAAATATGGGCGTGGAATGATGTTTGTGCCCCAAAGGAGGAGGGTGGTGTGGGTTTGAGGCTACTACCTGACCTAAACCATGCTGCAGGAGTAAGGCTAACCTGGCGAATGCTGGCTACTAATGGTTTGTGGGCTAAATATATGAGGAGCAATTACAGAGATTGTGAGTTTTTTTATGCATCTAAAAGTAAAGTGAGCCAGTCAGGGATGTGGAAGTTTATAACGGGGAATAGGATTTTCTCCAAAAAGCTGATTAAACGAACGGTGAATGACGGAAAGGCCACCTTATTCTGGTATGATAACTGGCTTGCGTGTGGGCCCTTGATTGATTTGGTTGATGTCCCTCCAGGTTCGGAACTTTGCAAAGTCAGAGATTATTGGACGCCTATTGGCTGGAGCAGCGACACGGATCTATCAGAGGTTAGGCATTTACTCCCCCGTCTATCCCTATCCAATACCCCCGATAGCTGGCATTGGGCGCCAGGGGCGGAATTTTCTTTCAAGGAGGCGTGGGAGGGGGTCCGTAATCCAAGACCTCGGTTCCTATACTCGAAACTCACATGGTTCACGCATCATGTCCCTAAAATGACGATGACACTTCTGCGAGCCTTCCAAAACAGGCTGTTGACAAAGGCAAGAATGGTGCGGTGGGGGGTCAGTATTAGCCCAGGTTGCGTCCTCTGTGCGGAAGCTGTGGAAGAGGACATTGCCCATTTATTTTTTGGTTGTGGGTACACAAAATATCTGTTATTTAGAAGCCTCTTGAAGCTAGGTGTTCTCAACCACATTGAGCCACTTTTGTCTGAAGTAGGAGACTATTTTAATCAGCATTTCACCGGAAAAAATACCATGGGTTTACTTGCAAGGACTGTACTTGCAACTATGGTTTGGCACATTTGGAGAGAAAGAAACAGACGTATTTTTGAGGGGGTTGAGAGACCGAAGACGCTCCTCTTTGAAGACATTGCGGTTGACATCCGGATTATCCTTAGAGACCAAGAGCCTGTGGAGCCTTCGTCTGTTCAGGCCATGGACAATTGGGGCTTTAGAGACAATGGCTAGATTTCTTTAGGCCCATCTGGGCTACCGTTTGCATTGTAAATTTGCGTTTTGGTCTTGTTTTTGACAGGGTTGAATACTAATTGGGAGTGACGGTGCTTGTGCCCTCTCCTCTCTTTAGCACTCCCCCCTGTTCAAAACATGCCCATGTGTATTTGTACATTCGTTCTGTTTGAATAAAGATACATACTAACTTTCCAAAAAATATATATAGGGTAAAGTGTTCCTAGGGTGACTCCTTAGATTAAATCTAAGGAGTCGCCCCCATTTTCCCTTATATCCCACAATTTTTTTGGATTTTATTTTTCATGGGGTTGTTGTTCACCTCATGGATGATCAACATACCAAAAATCAAGCCATTCCAATACTTTTAGAGCCACCATCTACCCCTTGCACTTCAACGGTCTGAAAACGTGCTGAAAACCCATGAAGTTGCAAGGGGTAGATGGGGGCTCTAAAAGTATTGGAATGAATTGATTTTTGGTATGTTGATCATCCATGAGGTGAACAACAACCCCATGAAAAAAATTCCAAAAAAAATGTGGGATATGTGGAAAATGGGGGCGACTCCTTAGATTGAATCTAAGGAGTCACCCTAGGAACACTTTACCCATATATATATATATATATATATATATATATATATATATATATATATATATATATATATATATATATATATATATATATATATATATATATATATATATATATATATATATGAAAATTTTCAAATGAGAACATTTCGCACCGTGTGAAAATGTTTTTAGTTTTTTTTGAAAAAAAAATTTTCAAAAATTTTTTTTCTCACCCTCCTTATATGTTGTTATACTCCCCTCAAAAAATAATCGTTGAGAAATAATGTCATTTGGCCTTCGATCAAGGCATTTCATCAAATTCGCACGTTTTGAGACCGTTAAATTTGTAACGGGTGGATGGGGGCTCTAATCCCCAACGGGTTCACCCATTATTTTCCCTGGGGTATATAATTGTATGGATTAAACATCAAAAAAAAAATTTTTGAAAAAAAAAATTTCAAAAAAAAGATAAAAATCTTTTCGCACAGTGCGAAAAGCCTCTTTTTCGCAACCGAAGATCGCTATATATATATATATATATATATATATATATATATATATATATATATATGAGAATAATGGGTATCATATGATAATGGAGGCTTAGGCTCATATACCAAGACACAAAAGTGGGGAGGTACAAGCCCATGTGGTGTGGGCTTGTACCTCCCCACTTTTGTGTCTTGGTATATGAGCCTAAGCCTCCATTGTCATATGATACCCATTATTCTACACACGCGCACACACGGATACATACTAGCCATAATCTGTGCCCCAAGGGCACGGTTCATTTAAAATATTTCTCCCCCTCAAAATCATGGACCCCCTAATTTTAGATGAACATCAGTAATAAAAGCGCAATTATTATTAGGTCTCACTCATAATCTTAGTTCCCCCAAAATTTAATTCTTCCTAGAGAATTTAGTTCCCCACAAAATTTTAAAATTTTTATTTCCCTAAGAGAATTTATTCCACCATTATTTATTTAGTTCCCCACACAATATTTAGCATCCCTTCAATGTTTTGTTCCCCACAAAAATTTTAAACAAATTTAGTTCATCTTCCACCCATTGTTTAGACAAATTTTCTATGATGAAAACAATAATTACCGTGTCATCTAACTCTACCTATGGACTTGAAGTACACGGTCTTTACAATATCCAATTTGCAGGTTACTTTAACCACCATGACATGCAAATTCTGAATAAGAAAGGTTCCAACTCAATGCATAGAATAATTTTCCTCATGTAACAACAGTGGGTCAAAGCTTCAAAACCTATTAGAAATATACAATAACAGTGAAGGAAAGGCCATACAATAGGAGATAAATGAAAAAACTCCAACAATACTGACACTTGACTATATCATATAAATACGGCAAATTTCTTGGACATGCAAATTCTAATTAAGAAAGGTTCCAACTGAATGCAAAGAATAATTTTTCTAATGCAATAATAGTGGGTCAAAGCTTCAAAATCAATTTGAGATATATATTAACAGTGAAGGAAAGGTCATAATGCATGAGAGAAATGAAAAAAGTCTCAGAATATTGACAATTGACAAGCAAATTCTGATTTAGAAAGTAAGGCAAGCATGTTTACATGGATATTAAATAAATGATGGAACATAAGCTGCAATTTTCTAGTCAAATTTTAGCAAAATAATTATAAGAGGCAAACCATATTACAGCCAATCCAGAAACATCCACTGAAGGGTCTTCAAGTTGTTGAACCGTATTTGTAAATTTTGACTCTAACTCAGCATCAGCTTTAAACCCTTCCTTGTTTAATTCATATAGCAAACCCAAGGTTGCCATATATCTATAATCTTTATCCTTTCAGGTCATCTGAAAGAAGCGACAAAAACAAAATCATCAAGACACCTAATATCATAAGAAGTAACAAAAAAACAAAGTCTGGTGATACCTTTTCAAAGATGGTGACTACAGCTACACCCGACATATTTTCTTGTAGAAATCAAAGCTATGCATGCATGCAAAAGCATGACCATCAATATTGACATGTCTTATTTTTGCTCAAAAATCATGATTATGTTATCTCCTCTTGATAGAAATTCAACACATCATGTGCTAAGATTTTACGGTTATGCATTTGAACATGTAGTAACTCTTTCGATCTATACACAAAGTAGAAATTATAAAACTAAAAGCGATGTTCTTCTGATGGTTATATAATTCAAATTCATTAACAAATGCAATTTTCAGTTCTTCAGCTTCAAATAAATAAATAGAAACATCTTAGTAAACTTTCAGGGAAAACAATGGGTATGTGATTGAGATTGCAAGAGATATACATAAAACGAAGAAGAAAGTAAAATAATCTTAGCTGCTCAAACCAATAAAAACCTAGAATAATCCTAATTAATTGTGATAAATTTAATCACTAATTTTAACTATGTAGAACTTACGATGGGCTATTATAAGAAAGATTGGCGTTTTCAAATTGCGATCTCAGCGAAGCAATAGGGAAGTAAAATTGCGATGAAGTTGAATGTTAACAAAACCATAGCCAGAGATAGATAAGAAGAGAAAATGAAATTACTTTGATGGAGCCTCGGGGATTAAATAAAACCCAGCAATTTTTTGAATGGCAACCAGTGTAACAATGTTCCTATAAGATTTTCTACCAATTAAATTCAAGTTTAACATCGAGTTCTAAAACAAAATATTTTTCAGTACCTTTCCTCTCATTTTGTGGCAGGAGATTGTGACGAAGAACAGATCGACCGATCTATATCCTTAGTCCAAAACAAAGGCCAGTCTCCCCTGAATGATCCTTAACCCTCGCTGGTAGAAGTAGCCCTCCAGAATGATCCTCAGTCCTTACTGGAGTTTGTGGTATCACCGTCGGGGGTAGATGCAGGCCTTGAAATTCCTCATCATCTGATCATAGTTCAGCCAGAAGATCTCCGACGAGTGGTATATCGGTGAAGACGATGAGTTGAGGTTTGGAGAGGTCTGAAATCGAAGGATGGGAATAAAGGTATAGCATAAAGGCAACAACAACAACCAAAGATGGTTTTTGAGATCAGAGGAGGGGAACAATTACCCTAAAGCCAGCAACAGAAACCAACAATCCAAAGAGATGGATCCAAAAGCACTAACAACAACAATGGCCAGGCACCCCCAAACCAAACCATGCTTCAAGGCCTCAAAGCCTTTAAGAACCAACACAATAAAACCAAAGATGTAGACTGCATCCATCACAATATATGTAAGTCCATTAAACTGACATTGTAGGCCTAGATCCCTAAATTTACAAATCCCGATATCACTACATGGGTAATTGAAAGCTATCATATTTTGCAAAGCAAATCCACCAAAAGTGAACAAATCAAAGTCCATGAAAAGGCAATAGCTACGGGAAATTACACATGAATGCAAATCTAATGAATCAAACAAAACAGATCTGCTAAATACTTCAATTTTTGAGCAAATAAACCATATTTAACAAACAAAATTCGTTCACCAATTGAATCAATATCCAATCTTTCAAACAACCCATCAACAAAATCAAATATTTCCACCCAAAACCCATATCCAAAATTAAATTCAAAAATATTTTCGAAGCAAAATGTACTTCTTGGAGACCATGTAGTCAACGCATCGGCATTCAGAGTCCTTGAAGGAGATGTAGATGTACTTCTTGGAGTCCATGTAGTCAACTACAATAACATCAATATGATCTTATAAGTGTGACCACCACCTCATATCTTCTAATTGTAACCACCACCTCATATCAAGCTAAATACTAAGCAGCAAACTAAAACAGATCAATTTAACATACACCACCAACGAAACACAAAAAGAGAGATAAACTGATGACAAAATATAACAAAAAATTCAACCCAAATGTTAAAGTGAGATGAAATCACCTTCAACGAGCCATCTGTAGCCCCCATGCGTCATGAATAGCATGGATGTCATCAGCGCAGCCACAGTCACAGAAGCTCGTCTCAACTGGAGACCTAAAAAATTTCAACCACCAGCTAAAACAGAATTCTTCGAAATAATTGAAGAATGGGTGAGAACCCCAAGAACCGGCGATGTTTCCTGAGGATGCGAGGAGACTTAATGGGTTTTGAGAGGCAAAACGAAGAAGATGGAGCGGATATGGGCTTCGATGCAATCTTAGCAACGGTGCTACGGAGAGAGGAAGAGGAACGGAGAAGCGATCGAGCGGTGGCAGCGGCCATTTGCTGAGAGAGAGAATTTAGGAAATTGTTTGTTGAGAGGAGAGACTGAGAAGGGCATAGGGCCAATGAACTTCCAGAGCTTGCAGAAGGAGAAGGGCGGGGTCAAGTTCGGGACTAGGTCGGAATCTTCATCGGAGATTGAGAGGAGCTTGCGGACATGTATGCGTGTCCTCATCGACGCAAGAGACGAAAAAGAAATTTGGGGATTTGTTGGGGAGTTGAAGAGGCCAGGTTCCACATCGAGGTGAGGTTTTTTGGGAAGAGAGAGGGAGGGGGAGGGGGAGAGTTCGGTTTTCAAAGCATTGGTTTCACCCAACACATTTACTCTCAAAAATGCAAAAGTGTTCCCCTAAATTTTCTCAAAACCTCATCCCAGCCATCGATTCATCAAGATTAAATCTCAGCCGTCCTTCTGTCAACCCTTTGTCCTTGTCAGCTTGTCCTAGTCAACCCTAGAATTCAAAAAAGGTCATCAAATGTGTGTGTGTGTGTGTGTGTGTGTGTGTGTGTGTGTGTGTGTGTGTGTGTGTGTGTGTGTGTATTATAATAAAAAGGGCCATCAGGCCCAGTATACAAGATATACCGAATTGGGAGTGGCTGGGAAGCAATCACCAAGCATAAGTATAGCTGAAATGAAAGGTCCTACACTAAGACTAAAACAGGGGCACATGAGCCACCAACAAGAGGGTACCTAACTCCAATAAAGTGAGCACAAGCTCATAGAGAAGAAAAACGACCAAAGGCACAAGAGCTCCCCGAACAAGGCTAGTGGAAACTAAAATCCCCTCAGTCTTGCACTTTTCCTGCCATGAAGGGGAGAGATGCCAATTTCATATTCAGGAAAGTATTGGCCTCAGTCTTCCGCATGTCCTCAGCCCCCTCAAGTTATCAATAACAAGGCGACTAGGCAACGTACGGGAGCAGGTCGGTTGACAGGAACAGCCAACAGGGCGTTAGGCAGCCTAGACCAAAGGTTAGACAACTCAGCTGATGAAGGGGACTGAGAAGACGACTGACGAATGCCAGACGAATGGAGGGCAATCCGTGGTAGTGAGATTCACTAACTCCCCCTCAGGTTCCTCCTCAAGGATCTCTTCAACGACATCAGAAGTATCCACAACCAAGGAGGGCGAAGGACGACTAGGTAAGTATTGCAACGGTAGCCTCGCCACACCAATGATATCCACAACCGCATCCCAAGACTCCTCAACAACGATCTCTTTGTCGACATCGGACAAATCACTATCAGACACAAAAAGCCCATCATTTGGCACGATAACCGAGGGAGGCAACAGAGGAACTGAAGCATGTGTCACCCCAAATGACTGTTAAGGCACTGTTCAACGCTATGCCTGAAGCACAAACAATTAACACATCTAGTGGGTTCACCTTCATATTTGACATCCAGCAAGAGGGTGGACCCATCCTCAAACCCCAACATGACATTGCGTAGCAACGGTAGCTCGACACTGACTTCCATGAAGCACCTTGCGAATTCAAGCCTGTCCAACATAGAGGTAGTAGATTCGTGCAGATGGGAGACCCGACCATACTGATTATGATTGAATATTGCATATTTTAACCATATAATCATTTCCTTTGGTGCACATAACTCATTGAATCATGCTTTCTTAACTATATTTGTGTTAATTCATCATCTTTTGAGCATATGATTTTATTTCGGCACAATTTCACTCTCCAAAGCTTTATAAACATGAATTGTATTTTTACATTTTTTTTGGATTTTTCAGGAGTCCCAAAGGGGACAAAATCAAGTAAATAGAGAAGTGAACATGGAGCTAGGACAGTCGATTGTCCTTACAACGACAGTCGCCTGTCATCTCGAAGCCCCGCCTGGAGCAAATTAGAATGCGACACAGGAGACATCAGAAGGATTGACCGGCGCATGTACGACTGTGCAATCGCCTGTTCTTTCAACATCAGTCGACTGTTTTATCTCCTCCTGAAGGACAAAAGAAAGCCAAGTTACTATCGATTCGACCACTGCTGCAGCAGGCGACTGAAGCACAAAAGACAGGCGCCTATGTCAATCACAGTCGCCTCTGAAATTCACAGCAATCGACTGTCTGACCAACGACAGTTACCTGTCATCAGGCGACTGGTGTTTGTTCAGCAATCGACTGATCGGGGGTTTTTCTCGTCGAATCTGGATTACGAGTTTGGGTTTCTCTTAACCCGATTTTCATATGTTTAATGTGAGCCCTTGGATGCGGTTTTGGGTGGTTGAGATGTGAACCCTAGGGGGTATAAAACCCCATTATCAGCTGTAATTAGGGGATCCTCCATCATTAGCTTCAAATACTTTCCATTTTTAGGGTTTTCTCTCTTAGTTTTAGATTAGGGTTTTGTATAGGTTTTGGGGGATTTCTGTCCCCATTTTCTGTAATCTGATAGAGGAGGAGAAGAGCTTTCATTTGATTGTATCTTTCTTAACCCTTGTCTTGTATTCCATTTTGTCTCATTCTCTATGTATGAACTTATGAATATGAATGCAATGGTGAATATTTTTGCTCTCATGTGAAGCTAATCTCTTTGTGTGTTGGATTGTGATGTAGTTAGGATTTGTATGATTAGCTTTCAATCATTCATGGCATAGGATTGTGTAGCTATTGCATTGATTGATTTCACACTCTTTTCATCATGCATTACCCGTAGATGGATACAATGAGGAAGATATGTTGCGAGGCATTATCTACGTGTATACACCCATAGAGGGGCCTACAAGGTGTTGAGCCACGAGGTTTAACTAATTATGCTTTACACTTGAAATCATCAATCCAATAATTACACTTGATGCTAACACGTTGATTTGAGCTCCAAGGTAACACAATCCAGTTGTGTGGCCTAAAAGCCTCACAATTAAGCTAAACGTGTTTGGTTTTATTCCCAATAGGGAAATCTTCCTATTTCATATACCTTGACATGGATGTGGAGTTGAGTCATCAATTGGAGATTGAATAGCTAAGCCATAATCCATAATGAAACCACAATCCACACACACTCCTCTCATTTGCATCCCAACCTTTATTTTGCTTGTTTATTTCCTGTTCTTTATGGTAACCATCGTACACACACCCTTTGATCTAAATCATCGCCTTCGAAAGGTGGTTTTGTCTCTCACCCTCTCACATCTTTGTTGATCCGAAGATAGCTTGAATGCAGATGAATTATCCCTGTGATCTGACCCTGGGCCCACCAGGAATTACTACTTGACGACCTCTTATCCTTGGGAGTAGTGCACATCTTTTTGCGACGTGTCAAGTTTTTGGCGCCGTTGCCTGGGACAACAGTTTTGCACTTTATACTAACTTTGGGTTACTTGGGTGGTTGGTGAGATTCTTCCACCTTTCTTGTGAATATTCTTTGTATATCCACTTTTATTTTATCTTTTGGTTTGTCGGACCTTAAAAAATGGCTGACAACAACAACAACACTTCACATGGCACAAACATGACATTGAGAGACACATATATGCCACCTATGAGTATTTTTGATTCTGGCATTATATTGAAACCCGATGCTCACACATTTGAGATTAAACCGAAAACAATTCAACTCTTACCTATTTACCATGGTTTAGAAAATGAGCACCCTTATGAACACCTGTGAACTTTTATTGAGGTGTGTTCCATATGCCTAAATGGAAAAATTAGTCCCGATGCAGTATATCTTAAACTTTTTCCATTTTCTCTAAAAGATAAGTCTAAACATTGGTTGAACGCTCTAAAGCCTAGATCTATTTCTACTTGGTCTGAGTTTCAATCCGAATTCCTAAAGAAATTTTTTCCATTGTGCATGACTCAAACATTGAAGAAGCAAATCATGAACTTAAACCAATGGGATAATGAAACTTTTGACCAAGCGTGGGAAAGGTTCAAAGATTTACTTTTGGAATGCCCACATCACGGTTTTGATCAATGCCAAACTATTGCCTTCATTTATGATGGACTTCTTCCATCATCAAAACAATAAATAGAGTTGATGTGCAATGGTTCGTTCTTTGATAAAACACCAAGTGATGCTTGGCACTATCTCGAAGAGACGGCGGAGCACATGCGAAGTTGGGGGGTGGTTCCAAACCATGAAACCGAGGTGAACACAATGAATGGTATTGAATCACTTGAGGAGCGAGTGGCAAATGAAGTAACGAGAAGAATGCAAGAGATCAATTTGATGGCGGTGGACATGGTTGATCAACAAAGCCAAGTGGAACATGACAACCAAACATATTTGCAATCACTCACCGCCACACTGCAACAAATGATGAACTTCCAACAATTGCACCAACAACAAATTCAACAACTCACGGAGAATGTTACAAGCTTGACAGCTACATTAGAAAAGGGTAAATTCATTTCACAATCAATTTTTGACTCTAATATTAGCCAATCTTCTCTTTCATGAAATGACTTCGACCATTGCCATGTGGTTACCACACTACGAAGTGGAAGAGAAATTGCCAAGCCAAATCATCTTTTGGTCACGTCCAAGATTGAGGTGGAGGATGAGGAGCATATACAACATGAGGTGCCCGAGGAGAATTCAAGCAAGGCACAAAGTCAAAGACATCGAGAATTGAAGAGTCCAATTCTTACACCCCTCAAGCACCATACCCACATTGGCTCCTTCCTCCAAATAAAGATAAGTGCCAAGATGAAATTCAAGAAATTTTTCAAAAATGTCATATTAATATACCACTTCTCGATGCTATTAACCAAGTACATGCTTATGCTAAATTTATTAATGACCTTTGCACTATAAAAAGGAAACTAAGTTCTAAGAAAAAGGCGTTCATTACACAGCAGGTTAGCTCATTTTTTCATCAGGACATCCCACCCAAATTCAAGGATCCCGGCTCATCCACTATTCATTGTACCATTGGTACTACAAAAATCGAGCACACTATCCTTGATCTTGGGTCTAGTGTCAATTTATTGCCATTCCCTGTTTACAAGAAATTGGGTCTTGGTGAATTGAATGCTACACCCATCATTCTCCAACTTGCTGATAAATCTGTGAAAATTCCTCGGGGTTGTGTTGAGGACGTTCTTGTCCAAGTGGAAAAATTCTATTTCCCCGTGTACTTCATAGTTTTAGACATTCAAGGACCCCAACATGCTACTCCTCTCCCCATCATCTTAGGAATGCCATTCCTCGCCACATGTGATGCCATCATTAAATTTAGGACTGGACAACTTAAGATCTCTTTTGGCAACATGCCCATAGACTTGAATATTTTTAACAGATGTCATTTGCCAAAAGACATGGAGGATAGTGAGGTAAACATGGTACACATTTTTGGCGATGAAAATTTTGAGCTTATTCATGAACATTCCATGAATTATTTTGACTCTCTTATTGCATATGTTGATCATATTCCTTTTTTGCAGGAGATTGGAGATACCCATCACCTTGGCAAAGGAAGCGTAATTGATGTGCTCTCCCATGGAGTTGATCCCATTTGGGATTGCTTCGAGGAGAGAGTTATGGACTGGAACTTTCAAGAAGGAATCCATTTCTGGAAGCCAAATGATAAGATGGATGGGTTGGCCACGAAAGACAAGCACCATTTAGATGGGCCATTACTGGAAGACTTCATTAATCTTAACGCCATTTTGCTCATGGCATGTGGAGCATTTTTGAAGATCTTGAAGGAGCTTAAGGATTGGAATTTTCCATTCGATCCGGGCAAGGCTTTAAGTACCATCCAAAGCCTTGGAGTGTGGAGGAACACCATGAGGATTATGGACTCACTTCAGGGTGATAACAACAAGGTGTATTCCTTCCATCACTTATTATAATTAGCTACAAATAAATCTTTACTTTAGTGTCTTTTGACCACTCCCGGATATGTACCCAAAAAACAATGTAGTTTTACCGCAAGTGCACGGTCTAGTGGCGAGCAGATATCGTATCCACAAGGAGGTGGTGTTGGTTCCAATCTATCTTAGGTTGGCTCGACTACTAAGGTTTATTGGTGGAGATGGTTATGGTATTATGTAATGAAAATGGTGATGGATGTCAGTGTCGATGATAAAGAAGTCGGTTTTGTATTCAATCAATAAAAATGCATATGGCTCAGGAATCCCCACTATGCATTTTCAAGTAATCAATGTGAGGTATGAATTACCATGCAATTAAACTTGGCATTAAGGTGAACTTGTCGTAACTAATTGGAGAACCGACTCATGCTGTCGCGCTATTGCAGGTCTATAGCAATCTAAATTAGAGCCTTGCTGTCGTGCAAGCCTAATCTAAACCACTAGCATTAAGATCGACAATTATGTCCAATCCCAACTCAAGCTTGCTGTCGCGTAACTTGAGTTTGGATCTAGATCGTGATAGTTCGTACTCGTTCACTGTTGTGCAACAAATGTGAGTATAAGAGAACAATAAAAATGCTAGCTTTGGTCGCTGTCACGCACCAAGACTAGGAAATTTCGATTGTAATCCTAAATCGAATATCTAAGACTTTTCTTGGATCAAGATCCTCTGTCGAGCTCTCAAGATCCAAGATAAATCCCTACCTACCGTAGTAAATTAATCACAATCTAACCCTTTAACAAGTTTAGCAACTTGTGTTTTCAATAGATTTCACATATCAAACCCTAGATCCATAGGGTTCATCCCTTTTCCTAGAACACCGATCAACCAAGCATAGAAATAATGATATAGAAATCAATAAAAGACATTGCTTGCATGTAAAAGATATCAAATCAACGATTCAAATAACGATAACAAAGATACTTAGCTTTCATGAAGAATTCCAATCTAAATACAAGCTTTTAGATCCAAGAGGGGGCCTAGGGCATGGCCTAACCACTGAAAAAGTCTCTAAGAAAATAATTGGAACTCTCCTCTAATGACGGCTACAATCCCTATATATAGTCCCCTCAAAACCCAAGCAAATAACCCAAGAAACCCTCTGAAATTTGTGCCCAAAGTCAACTCTGGACGCAACTTACGTTCTGGGCCCACGCCTGCTCGGCCGAGTAGAACCCAGCTCTGGTCGAGTAGCGATTTCAACACTGCAGCTTCAATTTACAGAAATATCCCAGATTTCATCTGACCTCCGATTGGCGCGTTCTTGGAGGCGTTGGAACCGTCATAAAGTTTACTGTCCATAAAAAATATGAGAAAAATACTTTGCCTGCTGGAATGATAGAAAATCTCAAAAGAGTGAGAGGCTGTCTGAAAATCTAGGCGCTTAAGCCACTCGGCCGAGTAGGAATCTTACTCGGTCGAGTGAAAATTCTACTCGGCCGAGTATGACAGTCTGCAGATCGTACAGAAAAACAGAGAAATCGGCTTGGCTCTCTTCAAAATCTTGGCCTCCACTCGGGCGAGTGGAGTTCTTACTTGGCCGAGTGGAATTCACCACTTGGCCGAGTACATTGTGGTACTCATGCTGGCAGATGTCGGCGTATCAGTTTTTCTCAACCGAGTAAGCTGCTTCACTCGGCCGAGCGAGCTGCTTTGCTCGGCCGAGTGGCCTGTTTCAGAGCTCATTTCTTCTCTTCCTCGCCTCCTCGTCGATTCTTTCGATTTCTTTCTTCTTCCACTCATCCTCCAACGTCATTAGCTCCTTGATAAGATCATGGGCGACGCTCTGGCACGCGTGCAGATCCTCTATGCTCATTTTTGCTCCCGATTGCTCCATATTTCCTGAAATCAGACGAAAACAAGAAATAGTGGAAAGTAACGAAATATCGTCGAATAGTCATGAAAAGAAAGATATGAGCAATCGATATGGTATGCAAATATACAGAAAAAGGTGTAAAATATGAGCCGATCATCTTTCCTTTCGCATACCCTGATAATTGTCCATATTCCTTATCCTCTTTACAAACATTAAGGACAATGTCCATTTCAAGTTGGGGGTGTGATTAGGATATGCAAAGTTTTGAAAAAGTTTTAGTTTTATATATATATATATATATAATAAATGAGACAAATTGAAAGTTTTCATCTTTGAATATTATCACCCAAAAAGCATGGTTTTTGTCTCTCTCCATTCTATATCAGCGTTTTGATTAGTCCTCTAATATCAATGTAGTGAGATTTTCCAATAACGCCATGTTTGACATCTACTTTTGAAATGGATTGTGGCATCCTTTTGTGTGTTGTAACTCTATGTGCTAGGGCAATTAAACGCCTTTTCGTTGGTTTTGCACTCAACCCCTAGCAAGAAGCTGAAGATGTCTACTACCCATATGAGACCCCTTTGGGATGTAAAGGCCTTAGTTTTTGCAACCAAGTGGTTAGGTCTTAGAAGTTTTAAAAATTCAAGCTAGGTTCATATCCATCAATCCCTATAGAGTGAATTGATTTTTGGAGTTGCTCAAATGAATGCTATCAAATCCTATAATAATAAGTGCACTTGTGCGCATTTGAATAAGGCATAAACTTTTGCCATGGTACTTTGAATAAGGCAAAAATTTGCCATGATATTTGAGTAAACGCATGAAATTGAATCACAACTCATTAGGGATGAGTGAAATTGAATCACAAATTGAAATGTGCCACAAGCTTGAGAATTTCAAGTTTTTACCATGAGATTGTCAAATCCTAAGACTTTGCAAAGTTTAGAGGTGGATTGTGGGGATGTGTATGAGAATTGAGAATGAGGCTTTATGGATGAGTGCATAGGCCTAAAATTTTTGATATTCTATATCGGTCTTCAACACACTTGAGACATGCCAACAATCCATGGAAATGATATTTTTGTTTTGGAATTGATCGCTAATTTTGCTAGAGACTGCAAAAAGATAGTTGGAGGTGTGATTATGATTGAATATTGCATATTTTAGCCATATAACCATTCCCTCTTATGCACATAACTCATTGAATCATGCTCTTTTAACTATATTTGTGTTAATTCATCATATTTTGATCATATGATTTTATTTTGGCACAATTTCACTCTCCAAATCTTTATAAACATGAATTGTATTTTTACATACTTTTCTGGATTTTTCAGGAGTCACGAAGTGGACAAAATCAAGTAAATGGAGAAGTGAACATGGAGCCAGGACAGTCGACTGTCCTTACAACAACAGTCGCCTGTCATCTCGAAGCCCCGCCTGGAGCAAATTAGAGTGCGAAATAGGAGAATACAGAAGGATTGATAGGCGCATGTACGACTGTGCAATCGCCTATTCTTTCAACAGCAGTCGACTGTTTTATCTCCTTCTGAAGGACGAAAAAGCCAACTTACTGTCGATTTGACCACTTCTATAGCAGTAAAATGAAGCACAAAAGACAGGCGCCTGTGTCATTCACAGTCGCCTGTGAAATTCACAGTAGTCGACTGTCTGACCAACGACAGTCGCCTATCATCAGGCGACTGGCGTTTGTTCAGCAGTCGACTGATCGGGGTTTTCTCTGCCGAATCTGGGTTGCGAGTTTGGGTTTCTCTTAATCCGATTTTCATCTGTTTAATGTGAGCCCTTGGATGAGGTTTTGGGTGGTTGAGATGTGAACCCTAGGGGGTATGAAACCCCATTATCATCTGTAATTAAGGGATCAGCATTAGCTTCAAATACTTTCCATTTTTAGGGGTTTCTCTCTTAGTTTTAGATTAGGGTTTTGTATAGTTTTTGGGTGATTTCTGCCCCCATTTTCTGGAATCTGGTAGAGGGGGAGAAGAGCTTCCATTTGGTGATATCTTTCTTTACCCTTGTCTTGTATTCCATTTTGTCTCATTCTCTATGTATGAACTTATGAATATGAATGCAGTGGTGAATATTTTTGCTCTCATGTGTAGTTAATCTCTGTGTGTGTTGGATTGTGATGTAGTTAGGATTTGTATGATTAGCTTTCAATCATCCATGGCATATGATTGTGTAGCTATTGCATTGATTGATTTAACACTCTTTTCATCATGCATTACCCGTAGAGGGATCCAATGAGGATGATATACCGCGAGGCATTATCTACGTGCATATACCCGTAGTGGGGCCTGCAAGGTGTTGAACCGCGAGGTTTAACTAATTATGCTTTACACTCGAAATCATTAATCCAATAATTACACTTGATGCTAACACGTTGATTTGAGCTCCAAGATAACAACATCCGGTTGTGTGGCCTGAAAGTCTCACAATTAAGCTAAACATGTTTTATTTTATTCCCAATAGGGAAATCTTCCGATTTCACATACCTTGATATGGATGTGGAGTTAACTCATCAATTGGAGATTGAATAGCTAAGCCATACTCCCTAATGAAACCACAATCCACACACACTCCTCTCATTTGCATCCCAACCTTTATTTTGCTTGTTTATTTCTTGTTCTTTTTGGTAGCCATCACACACCCCCCTTTTATCCAAATCATCGCCTTCGAAAGGTGGGTTTGTCTCTCACCCTCTCACATCTTTGTTGATCCGAAGATAGCATGAATGCAGACGAATTGTCCCCGTGATCCGACCCTGGGCTCATCAGGAATTACTACTTGACGACCTCCTCTCCTTGGGAGAAGTACTCATCTTTTTGCGACGTGTCACATACTGGCAGCAACGTTTATGCTCTCAATAGACCACAAATTGATTGGTAAGTTAGGGAATCAGATCCACACAGATACGACCTTAAGCATGTTGCGGTCTATTGTCAAGTCACTACTTCATCAACGGAGTATGATGAGACACCTATCGAAATCCAAGGCTCGCATAGAGAATAGCCTCCTAGTCATCAGCAGAGTCGAACCGAAAGAAGAAGAAGCCATTGCCCCTCGAAAAAATACGCAACACATGCTTCAGTCTCCACATTCTTCCTACTGAGTCTCTCATTTGGCTAAAAAAGTCTGGTCACCAAGAACATGGCCCACCAGCATATTATCTCATCTATGAGCAGTGGTAGCAATGTGGTGGCTAGGTACATGGCCAACGGGAAGACCATCCCCCATAACGAGAGGGACAAACTTCATTTGATGGGAGTCGACAATACACCTACTATCCGAGCAGACCTCTCACCAAGAAGAACCAGAGGTATCCAGGTTGAAGGTGAGAGGGAGGTTAGGTCTTAGGATCTAATGGCGTTAAGCTGCATAAGAGCGACCAAGGAGGGCAAGGGATTTGGAACCAAAGGAGAAAGTTGGTGGGGCAATTTATGAAGCACCATTCCTGCAGGAGCTCTCCCGAGGGAAGAGGAACCATGCCCAAAGGCAGTCTTGTGAAGACTAAGGCAGGGCAAGGGGTGATAGCCCTCCCAACAGCAGTAGATGGCCCCAGATCGGAGGATCACCGGCCAGGGAGGGCTATTGACAGCAGAGCCCCGAGAATAGGGGTTAGGGCCACCCAAAATAGAATAGGATTTACCAGCACCCGGACGATTTACAATCGGAATCGACCGCCCCCTGAGATCGAAATTAGCATCCGCCCGACACCCACACCGCTCCTCCTGTTGAAATTTGATGATTCAATTCTTCCACAACATTTGCCCAGGTCGCTTGGTCAAGCGTGATAGCCGCTCGACCGAGCTGTGGAACCTTGAGATGAGGTCGAGCTGAGATACCAATACACTCGATCGAATACTCTACCACTCGACCGAGCGCCTGTCTGCTCGGTCGAGCGGGTTGAGCGCTTGACCGAGTGAATTAATTGCAAATTTTCCAGAGAGTTGGCATGTTTTTTGAAGCTCTGCAGAGATCGTCAACTCGGTCGAGGAGTGTTGTTACTCGACCGAGTGACTGCTAACTCGGTCGAGCGATGTTGAAGCTCGACCAAGCATCACAAATGTTCATCCTAGCAGCAGCAGCGGCGGCAAAACAGCTCGGCCTAGCGTTGAGCTCGCTCGACCGAGTGACACAGGGCCTGGCGATTTCAGCCGACGGCTGAGATGTGTTTCCCACTCATTTTGGGAGCCCTATTTAATCCTAAGTGTTGATTTGATTAGGGTTAATGCCGTTTTTTGAGATCTGGAGCCAGAGAGAGCTGTAGCTGTCGCCATTGAAGATTTGTCGTCGAGAGATTAGAGCTTGGAGATTGTGTGTGAAGTTAAGTGATTCTCTTCATCTTCTCCTTTGATTTATTCTTCCTTGAGTGAGTTGTGAGCGCTTGTGCTATTGGCCAAGTTGTTACTCATGTGAGCGAAAGATAGATTGTAACCCTAAGATTGGATCTCTCTGATAGTGGAATCATCTCGAAATTGCTGGATGTAGGTTGTGCGCAACCGAACCAGGGTAAAAAATCTCTTGTGTCTGCGATTTGACTGTTGTTTCCATTATTTGTTTGCTGCTTCTATTTGCAAGGTCGTATGGATTTTTGTTGGGTGAATTGGGATTCTTTATTGCTAGTCCTAGATACCTGATCAGTTTATAGGATTGGTTTCCGTGTGAATCTCAAGTGGTTTCAATATAATCCCCAACAAGTGGTATCAAAGCTTGTGTTATTTTACAAAGGAAGTTAGTGGCGAAGGTGGTGTCTTTAGCAACATTGAACATTGAGAAGTTCACTGGCTGGAATGATTTTTGGATCTGGCAGACGACGGTGAAGAATTTTCTGATGCAGATAGGATGTTACCAAATCGTATTCGATGAAGCGAATATCGATAAGGAGGTGAAGGAATCCGCTAGGGCGGAGATGGAGAGGAAGGCATATAGTGTGATTCAGTTGTCGTTGGCAGATAATGTTCTGAGAGAAGTCTTGGATGAAGCTACGGTGTCTGATATCTGGAAGAAGCTTGAGGGACTATATAAGAAGAAGTCATTCACAAGTCGTCTCTATTTGCTTCAGCAGCTGTATACTCTCAAGATGAAGTCTAGATCTGCAATGAAGGATCACATGGATGAATTGAACCGGATAGTGCTGGAGTTACAGGGTATGGATGTGAAGATTGAAGATGAGCAATAGGCGGTTATCTTGTTGTGTTCATTGCCTGAGGAGTATAATCAATTTGTTCGGTCGATAATTTATAACTGAACGACTCTCATCGTGCAAGAGGTGAAGGCGGCGCTTCACACCGAGCAGATATGTGGCAAGATTCAAGGTAGAGACCATGTGAGTAACTGTGAAGAGGCACTACATTCGAGGGGTCGACAGGAAAGGAGAGGAGGTTACAAGAAGCACAATGATCGCTCCAAGTAGAGACATTCGTAGGATAGGTATGCGAAGATCACATGTTTCAGTTGTCAGCAAAAGGGTCATTTTGTGAACCGGTGTCCTAACAAGAATAGGAAAAAGGCAAGGATGCTGATAAAGAGTCCGGTTCAGCATCATTGGGGATAGATGATATGCACATCCATGATGAAGGTAGAGATCCGGAGATGTTTGCAGCATGGATTGCTGGTGAAGCAAACATTGCGTGGCTCATGGATAGTTGGTGCGCTTACCATATGACTCCTCATAGGAGTTGGTTCACGACATACCGTCCCAAGGAAGATGGAGGGTCAATCCTCATGGGGAATAATGCAGTGTCCAAGACTGCAGGTATTGGAACCATCCGGATCAAGATGTATGATTGCATAATGCGTACACTAGCCGCTGTGAGGCATGTCCCAGATCTGCGAAAGAACCTAATCTCCATAGGTATTTTGGACAATGCCAGGTGCAAGTCGGTCTTTGAGAAAGACCAATTGAAAGTATCGAAAGGAGCCATGGTTGTGATGAAGGGAAGGAAAGTAGGAAACTTATATGCCCTTCATGGTACTAGAATGGAAGGAGATGCAGATGTTAGCACTACTAGCTCAAGTTTCGAGGATTCAGCCAAGTTGTGGCATTATCGCTTGGGTCATCCATGTGATAAGACCCTCGATGTACTTCGGAGGAGGAAGTTGATTGATGCTACAAATGAGAGCATAGAATTCTGCGAGTCCTGTGTGTACGGAAAGAAGACGAAGGTTCAGTTCAACACGAGTAAGCACACTAGCAGATGACCGCTTGACTATGTACACACTGATGTGTGGGGACCGTGCCCAGAGCCGTCAAGAGGAGGAGCTAGGTACTTTGTCTTATTCATTGATGACTACTCTCGAAAATTCTGGATGTATTTGATGAAGTCAAAGGACCAGACCTTTGATATGTTTAGAGAGTGGAAGACCATGGTAGAGAAACAAACCGGAAGGCATGTGAAGGTGCTGAAATCTGACAATGGAGGTGAGTACACCTTAAGGGAGTTTAGAAATTTCTACAAGCTCCATGGGATCCGCCGTCACTGTAGCACACCTGGAGATCTGCAATCGAATGGTGTGGTGGAGCAGATGAATCATACATTGTTGGAGCGAGAAAGATGTTTGAGGCACTCAGCCGGTTTGGAGAAGGAATTTTGGGGAGAGATCCTTACCACTGATGTGCACATAGTGAACAGAGTTCCATCAGTGGCTATTGGTTACAAGATTCCTGAAGAAATGTGGAGTGGTGAAACTGGAGACTATTCTTACTTGCGCTTTATGGGTTGTCCGGCGTATGTGCACGAGAACGGCGACAAATTGGATCCAAGAGCAAAGAAGTGTATCTTTCTTGGATATGGCCACGGTGTCAAGGGATATCGCTTATGGGATCCTGAGGGTCAGAATGCGATCGTGAGCCGACATGTCACCTTTGATGAGGATGCATTGCTCAGGGCGGAGGATTCTCATCCAAAAGGGGACACGTCTGTAGAGAAGACTTTGACAGACGTTGTCAATTTTCCAATCCAGCCCACTCAGCAAACAGGTAAAGAGCTGATGGTCGACGTCCCAATTAAGGGAGATGATGAGGTCCATATTGAGGACCAAGTGCAGACACCCAGTTCATCTCAGGTATACGTTGACACATATGTAGTTGATGATGGAACACGAGATTAAAGAGAGTGAAGAAGGCGCCAGAGAGATTTGGAGCATGTGATTATGCAGGATATTCTTTCGATGACATGGCGTCATATACACTCAACCTGGACCATGAGGAGCCTGCGACGTATGGTGGAGCCATAGTATCAGGTGATGCCGCTCAGTGGCATGGAGCTATGGAGGAGGAGATGGAGGCCCTTCACTGCAATGACACTTGGGAGTTTGTGCTGTTACCTAGCGAGAAGCGTGCCATTGGTTGTCGTTGGATCTATGACGTGCGTTTATATTTCATATATTTGCGCACGTTTTCTCCCGTGTTTTTCCTTTATTTACCGCCGTTTTGTATTCATTTTCTCGTGTTTTCTTGTTTTCTTTCACTTTTCCTTGTTTTTGTATATTTGCAGGAATTTACAGCATTTGGGACATAAAACGATGATATAATGAGTCCCCAGAGCAACGGGAGGAGTCACGCGTGATCCAGAGGGTCAAAGCGATGAAGATTGATATTCCTCAGCCCTCAACCGATCGGGTGGACCAGTAACCCGATCGGTTGGTGCACGCGTATCCTACCCAGGCGGCAGCTGAAGAAGAATAGCAGCTCACCCGATCGGTTCAGCGATCGGGTGAACCGACGGAGCTCTCTGTCATTTGGGCTGAATTATAATCGATCGGGTGACTTATCACCCGATCAGTTCACCTGTAACGGAATTTTCTAAGAAACGACCTGGACAGCTCAACCGACCGGTTAGTGGACCGTTTGAATCCGACAGAGCTCTCGACCAAATGGAGCGTAATTCCAACCGATCGGGTGACTTATCACCCGATCGGTTCAACTGTAGCTGTAATTCCTCATTTGGCGAACCGACTGAGCCACCCGCTCGCCTCAGCGCCCAGTTGGAGATTTTCGAAGCTCTCACCCGATCGGTTGACTCATCAACCGATCGGGTGGCGATTTTTCTACGGGTTTGGACCCGAACCATTAGGGTTTTGAAGTGGGGCTATAAATACTCGAGGCTGGCCGACTTGGGGGATGCTCCTCTAGTTTTTAGGGCTTTTTCAGCCCCTTTGTTAGGAGGCTTAGGGTAGATTAGATTAGGTCTTTGCTCAATAAATCTTGTACCGGATTGTTGGATTCGAATCAAGATAAGTATTTTTCTTCTCTCATTTTCTATTGTATTGTGTTGTTTTCATTTTGCTCTATGGTGAATGTTTGTATGTTATTTGTTTTGCTTGTTTTTATGTTTCTCACTATGGAGTAGTGTTGATGAACCCTAATACGGGTTAGGGTAGGATTGATGCTTGGTTGTTTCATTTGACTTGGTTGCATGGCATTTGCTCGATGAAATGTGTCAATGGGGATTTCTAGCAATCTGAGTCCAATTCGTATGGCAACACACTAGATGTGTTGGGGATTGGGGTCCGGTGTTTGTCCAGTCAAGATCCGCTTCGATGTATTACTAGAAATCACATTCGACCTATTTGGCCATTAGGGTTACGCGGGGGTGTTTCATTGTCATCGGTGGGAGAAAGACCGCCTTTGACCGTCGGGCCAAGGGGGAATATGTAGGAAGATATATGCCCATAAGGCGATTTATCATGATTATACGTCTTGTTCATACCGTATATGGTACGTATTATTCTAAGTATAAAATCGTTTGTATTAATATACTTGGATAATATCCATAGACTTAGAGTTAGGTCCTTACATATCTAGATGAGATCTCGATTATGAATAAGTAAGAGACCGAATAGAAACGTAAGTCTAAAACGGTTCGTGATCATAGATGTGTCGAGAACTGGATATCGACACATCGGATAGATCACTGTGTCTTCGTCTTACCTTCGGGTAATGATGATCTCATAGTCATTCGACTTGCTGAAGTCGGAGACGAGACACAGGTGCTCATTGGAGAATGAGTTCACTGAACGACCAAGTTAGAGTTATTAAATGGTTAACTTTAATGATCTGTCTTCAATAACTCTAGGGTGATGATAGGTTAGTTGATCCTTAAGACCTGAAGTCATCTGTATAAACCTGTGAACGGACGGTGTAGCTTAGACCCATGATCTAGCTTCGAGGACCAGTCCTGATGAAAGATCTTAGGTTGGGTTGCACCAGAAGCTCTCTAGGTGAGTAAGTGACTAAGAAGGGATTCGTCACTTCCATTAAAGGGAAGTTAGTGTTATAGGCTCAGTACGGTCTTTATGTTAATCCTCGGCCGGGGTACGTTGCAAGTAGTACAACGTGTATACAATAAAGACCGCCGTATACTGACCAATGTTGTCTAATGGGGTTGACAGAAAACCATACCCTAGGCCAACATCAAACACAGTCTTGACGAAGGGATTTTAGCTAACGGAATTCATCACTGACACAGCCAATGCAAACCCTATGATACTTTTGTCAAAGGGTCGATCACGTTATGATGACTCTGAAACAGGGACGACAGCTACTGCTCGTAGTGACCGTCGTCTAGGGGTTTCGAGCCCCAACCTGTAGTAAGGTCAGGCTGTAGGGTCTCACACCGAGTAGTACTCGTGTCTTAGTAATAGGAATATAGAATAGAGAGAAATGTCATTTGATGATATTCACAAGTTAAGTTGTGAAAGTTAGTCGCAATAGCAATAGGGACATAACGTTGCATTAGATGCTAACTTTAACTAAACGTGTTGTAAATTAGTTACGACGAATTTAGTAGGAACAAACTTGTTGGAAAGGGTTACCTGGATGACGGGATCGTCCCGGTCTAAACACAGGTTCAAACCGTGTCCAAATCGGAGCTCAAACGAGCCCAGAAACGCAGAAAGAGTTCAAGGGGAAGTGGGTTAGACCCACCGGGCCAAGAGGCCCATGTGCAAGGGCAAAACGGGCGCAGCCCGCTGCAGCAGCGGGCATGGCCCGCTGTGTGCAGCGGGTGGGCGCCCGCTGCATTAGCGGGCGTGGCCCGCTGCACAGCGGGCCAGCGCCCGCTGCTTGCAGCGGGCGGGTGGCCCGCCCTTCCCCCCTTGGGCGGGCGCGCCCGCTAAGTCTAGCGGGCGCGCCCGCAACTTAAGTCAATTAGGGTTTTTTGAAACCCTAATGACGGCTACGAATTTTGAGAAATTGCTAAACTTTGAGCAATTGTTTGAGGGGTCAAACGAAGTCGAAATTCGTCGCCGTCAGTTCCTACGCGTTCACCATTCCAAGCTCTTCTGATTGATAGCTTGTTTGGTGTCTGAAGTTTAGTATGTGAGGAGAATTAATTCGTTAAAGTTTGACTTTGTGAAAGGCTATCTTTAAAATTGAAATTAAGCCAAATGGCTTAATTGTTTTTCTCTTCATGGGAATTGTCCCACATTGCCCGCAACGAGATGTTGAGTGCTCACTCCCTATATAAATAGGGGTGCAGTCTCCTCGTTGAAAAACACACCAGTCAACGATCGGGTAGCTCCAAATTATTGAGCAAGCTCGGTCCGCGACTAAATCTCTCTCTCTACTTTCCTATTCTCTGGAGTAGTCCTAGCACGACTACGAAAGGGGTTTGGATCCGATCCGGACGTCTAAGACGCGGGTTTCTTCTCAAGTGAAACTTTCTACCGCGTGTGATCGGCTCGGAGGCGAAAGCGGCTCGGGCGGATCGGTGCGAGGGTGCGAGGCGGCTCAGGGAGATCGGGTCAACGCGGCTCGGCTACGAGGAGCTTCTCAAGACGGTGCGGTACATCTTGCCTGCTCCAGGGCCAAGATTCCGGGTATGTGGTTAAGCGTTTTAGCGTAATTTTAATTAGTCGCTTAGTGTAGATCCTTCTTGGAGTGGTCAGACCCACTCCAAGTCGGCATAGATCGGGCTGGGTTCTGGTTCCCCAGAGCCTAGCTAAATTGTTTAGCTAGTGTAGAAATTAAGATTTCTGTTTTTCCGCTGCGACTATGTGCCTCCGTGGTCCGTCCGACTTAGGACGGATACGGATCTGAGCTCTGGGGTCCGCCAAAACCCCAACAGTGGTATCAGAGCCACGGTTATGCTATAGATCTACTATAGCGATTCTTTAAATTATTTTTATGCGATAAATCTAAAAGTAGTCTACTATGTTTTAAATACTTTGTAAATTTTTATGAGACATTAAAAATTTTAAAGGGTGTTTAAAGTTTATGTAAACTTCAGAAAATTTTTTTTTTTTTTTTG
The DNA here is from genome assembly GCA_030789695.1 of Scilla litardierei. Lineage (NCBI taxonomy): Eukaryota > Viridiplantae > Streptophyta > Magnoliopsida > Asparagales > Asparagaceae > Scilla > Scilla litardierei. Next base: position 45,835,783 of record CM061142.1, read on the forward strand.
AAAATTAAGAATTTTTCTTTAGTTACATAAAGTTAGAAATCTTTAAACTTTATTTGAAAGCTTCTAAAAAGGATTTCTAAAAGATTTTAAAAGAGTTTTAAAATTGTTTTAAATATGTTAATAATAGAAATAATTTTATTTCATGAGATGTAATATAAATTAATTTCTTTTACTACATAGATGTTTCTAAAATTTTTATGTGATATTTTAATTTTAGAAATAAGGTTAAAAAATTTTAAAGGCCTAGGTTTAAAATTATTAGATAATTTTGTACGACCTAGTTTTATGCGATAAAATTTTTTTATGAAGGCTTTAAATTTTAATCTTTAATTTTAAGTGTTAAAATTTAGATTTGCATGTTTGTATTATATAGATAATTTTTTAAACTTGCAAATACCTTTTATATGTCACTAAAAATGAAACTTTCTTTTATGCCAATAAAGTTAGTTGCTTCATTTCATGTTGTATAATGTATACACAAACCTTGTTAGGTTAGCCATTAAAACATTATAGTGACATGTTATGTTTGATAAAACAAAACAACATTGAACCTAATACCTGATTAGGGTAGTCCCTTTGTTTGGAAATCATTTCATTAAAATGTTTAAATAATGATTTTCACAAAAGACAAAAATGTTGAATTGTTTTATTAAAAACCTAATAAGATTTGGGTAGTAAGTTGAACGTAGAACCTTATAGTTGATAAGGACTTAATAAAAGATGTTCAACCAATCTGAAAAATTTTGAATTTTAGGATCCACTAGTTGATAAGGATTAACTAGTTCTTTTAAATAAAAGCCATTTAGTTGTTTGGAAAACATAAGATTGATGACAACTCCTTCAATGGATCATGATGTCGGTCAATGTGCTTGGCTAAAGTTTTTGGACCAACCTAGCTAGACTGGGTAACAAGTGGTCCTGGCTTAGTCAATTCCCTGGCCGCGTCCGCTGGACCGCAAGGAGTCGATTCATGACTATGTAAGTCCATCGACTATACCTAAGTCAATACGATAATAATCTTGTTCAAGATAAATCGTAGCCCTCCTTGTTTTAGGAGTTGGCAACTGTAAGAAACATGTTCCGGTTGTTGAGCTACACTCAAGCCGTGACATGTCAATCTTATAGAAACCGATTTCTTGATTGACATCTTAACCTGACTGAAACCGTTGTCTCATCCCTCGAGCTTCGGCGTAAGCCTAACCAAGAATGTAGTCTAAGACCTGACCCAAACCGGCGCGTCGTGCATACACCGAGCAAAGGGGCAAGTCAGGCTAGACACGAAAACAAGGGTCCGACTAGGCTAGCCATTGTGATCCGGATGAGCACACTCATGATCACAAGTGACTAGGGGTAAAAATCGATAGGGAATCATAGTAAATATGATTGACGACGAGTTCGTCTACCGACTGCAGAGTCGGACAACTTGTTGAGATACACTCAAGGTTGTCAGACTCACGGTAGTCGGATCCCTCTCTCACAAATATTATTTTATAATAAATTGTTTATTATTATGGCTTTAAATAAATTTAGTGGGAGAATATAGTTTTATTAAAACCATTAAAACTATACTACGAACATATACTAACTAAAGTATCTATAAAATACAGAATGGATTCGGGACTTAGATACATGGTTGAGAAGAACGTGCTGGATGGAACGAACTACAAAGACTGGCTTAGGAACATCAAGTTGGTCCTTTCCCTAGCCGGAATAGGATACGTACTGTTCGAGGACGCTCCAGATAAGCCGGATGAAGATTTGACCCACGAGGAAAAGGAAGCCTACAAATTGTACCAGAGGGATGCAGAGAAGGCCATATGCCTTACTCTGGCTTCGATGACCAACGAGTTGCAGAGGAAGCATGAACATATGGATGTTCAAAGCATGCTCATCAACGCACAAGAGTTGTATGGCAAGCGATCAAGAGCTGCCAAGTTCGAGGCCACTAGCAACCTCTGGGGCACCAAGATGGGGACGGAACCCGTACAGGATCATGTTATCAAGATGATCGGGTACGTAGAGGACGCCGCCCAGTTAGGATTTATCCTGGACAATGAGATGTCCACGGACATTATCCTAAAGTCTTTGACTCCCGATTTCAAGCCTTTTATAACTGGCTTTATAATGAACAGCCTTGAGACGGATCTTCCGGGTCTCCTCAATATGCTCCGGCAGTTTGAGGAGATTCATAAGAAGCCGGCTGCACTGGTTGTTGGATCTGCTACTTCCGACCAGCCGAAAGGCAAAGGGAAGAAGAGGCAGGTCCCACAACCTGCGAAGGCTAAGAATGGGAAGAAAAAGAACAAAGGGGCCCCGTCGAAATCTGAGTGCTTCCATTGCCACAAGATTGGCCACTGGAAGAGGAACTGCAAGATCTATCTTGCAGAGAAGAAGAAGGGGCATACTGATGCCTCTACCTCAGGTACAAATTAAAATTCAATTAAATGCAATCATTTCCATTCATATAGTATGAGATACTTATAGACATCTGTGTACTGTATACAGGTGGCTGATAAGAACTGGAGATTAGAGAAGCACGGAGATCGGTCGGCAATTAAAGCAACAGTTGCTGCTGGGACCGCTCAAAGACTTCTGGAGACGCTGATCGTGATGTAGATGATATTTTTCTTATTTGAATAAAATGTATCATCTTTAAAGATCGAAAACAATGATTGAGTGCTTTGCACTCAAAGTTTATTTTTGATAAACAAATTAAGGTTCCTTTTATGAACCCGTTGTTTTGGAATGAATGTCTCGATTGTTGCAATTGAAATTGAATTGGCTCAAATTCTGTGGATGTGACTTTTCTATGATGGTTGCGTATATTTTCGAATAATGATGTATAGCTTCGATAATATTGATTTTGAAGCTGACTAAATGTCTGAAGTCAATCAGTAGTTAAGTATAGGTTCCAGGGGGCGTATAAATTGTGTGCAATCACAATAAATACGCATATCAATATTAACTCGTGATTAACTGCATTTAGTTATTAAAAGAGTTAATACTAAATGTGGTTAAAGGAATAAGTACAGTATAGGACGTTTTGATTGAACGAGTCAATGTCAAGTTTCCTTAAAACGATCTTGACTTGACTCATTCGTCAAACCGAATCTGACACTTGTGCATTCCATCTAAGGCACTTACCAAATGGTTATATTTTGCACATAAACCTAAATATGATTTAGATATTATGTTAAAGAAATTTGACCAGGTAATTCTTAAAGTCAGTGGGAGCGAGCTCATATACTTAGTTCCGTTTTTCGGACTAAGTAAAAAGGATTTTTCACTTTAATGAATCTTCTATATAAATCATTAAGTCAAAATTGTTTTGATTTAATAGTATATATATATAGACTTAGGGCGTCAAATGTGTACTTGACATATTGACATAATAAAGTGGAGTGAGCTAGAACTGACTTACGGAAATGTAAGACCCCACATCTAAATAGTATAAGCTAACTGTTAGCTATACAAAGTTAGGAAAATTGATCCAGATCATTTTTCCAAAGGATCAACCCTGTGTGATCAAGAGATGTAATTTCAATCCATTAAAATTCGTTGTAGATACTTATTAGTAGAACCATTCTTAGGTTTGCCATATCAAATGTTAAAGTGACTGATATTCTATAACGGCATGAGATACCGAGATAAATAGCCTAAGTGCAAGTGGGAGATGTAGGAAGATATATGCCCATAAGGCGATTTATCTTGATTATACGTCTTGTTCATACCGTATATGGTACGTATTATTCTAAGTATAAAATCGTTTGTATTAATATACTTGGATAATATCCATAGACTTAGAGTTAGGTCCTTACATATCTAGATGAGATCTCGATTATGAGTAAGTAAGAGACCGAATAGAAACGTAAGTCTAAAACGGTTCGTGATCATAGATGTGTCGAGAACTGGATATCGACACATCGGATAGATCACTGTGTCTTCGTCTTACCTTCGGGTAATGATGATCTCATAGTCATTCGACTTGCTGAAGTCGGAGACGAGACACAGGTGCTCATTGGAGAATGAGTTCACTGAACGACCAAGTTAGAGTTATTAAATGGTTAACTTTAATGATCTGTCTTCAATAACTCTAGGGTGATGATAGGTTAGTTGATCCTTAAGACCTGAAGTCATCTGTATAAACCTGTGAACGGACGGTGTAGCTTAGACCCATGATCTAGCTTCGAGGACCAGTCCTGATGAAAGATCTTAGGTTGGGTTGCACCAGAAGCTCTCTAGGTGAGTAAGTGACTAAGAAGGGATTCGTCACTTCTATTAAAGGGAAGTTAGTGTTATAGGCTCAGTACGGTCTTTATGTTAATCCTCGGCCGGGGTACGTTGCAAGTAGTACAACGTGTATACAATAAAGACCGCCGTATACTGACCAATGTTGTCTAATGGGGTTGACAGAAAACCATACCCTAGGCCAACATCAAACACAGTCTTGACGAAGGGATTTTAGCTAACGGAATTCATCACTGACACAGCCAATGCAAACCCTATGATACTTTTGTCAAAGGGTCGATCACGTTATGATGACTCTGAAACAGGGACGACAGCTACTGCTCGTAGTGACCGTCGTCTAGGGGTTTCGAGCCCCAACCTGTAGTAAGGTCAGGCTGTAGGGTCTCACACCGAGTAGTACTCGTGTCTTAGTAATAGGAATATAGAATAGAGAGAAATGTCATTTGATGATATTCACAAGTTAAGTTGTGAAAGTTAGTCGCAATAGCAATAGGGACATAACGTTGCATTAGATGCTAACTTTAACTAAACATGTTGTAAATTAGTTACGACGAATTTAGTAGGAACAAACTTGTTGGAAAGGGTTACCTGGATGACGGGATCGTCCCGGTCTAAACACAGGTTCAAACCGTGTCCAAATCGGAGCTCAAACGAGCCCAGAAACGCAGAAAGAGTTCAAGGGGAAGTGGGTTAGACCCACCGGGCCAAGAGGCCCATGTGCAAGGGCAAAACGTGCGTGGCCCGCTGCAGCAGCGGGCATGGCCCGCTGTGTGCAGCGGGTGGGCGCCCGCTGCATTAGCGGGCGTGGCCAGCTGCACAGCGAGCCAGCGCCCGCTGATGCAGCGGGCACGGCCCGCTGCACAGCGGGCCCGCGCCCGCTTGTGCAGCGGGCGCAGCCCGCTGCTTGCAGCGGGCGGGTGGCCCGCCCTTCCCTTGGGCCTTGTTAAACTTTGAGCAATTGTTTGAGGGGTCAAACGAAGTCGAAATTCGTCGCCGTCAGTTCCTACGCGTTCACCATTCCAAGCTCTTCTGATTGATAGCTTGTTTGGTGTCTGAAGTTTAGTATGTGAGGAGAATTAATTCGTTAAAGTTTGACTTTGTGAAAGGCTAACTTTAAAATTGAAATTAAGCCAAATGGCTTAATTGTTTTTCTCTTCATGGGAATTGTCCCACATTGCCCGCAACGAGATGTTGAGTGCTCACTCCCTATATAAATAGGGGTGCACTCTCCTCGTTGAAAAACACACCAGTCAACGATCGGGTAGCTCCAAATTATTGAGCAAGCTCGGTCCGCGACTAAATCTCTCTCTCTCTACTTTCCTATTCTCTGGAGTAGTCCTAGCACGACTACGAAAGGGGTTTGGATCCGATCCGGACGTCTAAGACGCGGGTTTCTTCTCAAGTGAAACTTTCTACCGCGTGTGATCGGCTCGGAGGCGAAAGCGGCTCGGGCGGATCGGTGCGAGGGTGCGAGGTGGCTCAGGGAGATCGGGTCAACGCGGCTCGGCTACGAGGAGCTTCTCAAGACGGTGCGGTACATCTTGCCTGCTCCAGGGCCAAGATTCCAGGTATGTGGTTAAGCGTTTTAGCGTAATTTTAATTATTCGCTTAGTGTAGATCCTTCTTGGAGTGGTCAGACCCACTCCAAGTCGGCATAGATCGGGCTGGGTTCTGGTTCCCCAGAGCCTAGCTAAATTGTTTAGCTAGTGTAGAAATTAAGATTTCTGTTTTTCCGCTGCGCCTATGTGCCTCCGTGGTCCGTCCAACTTAGGAAGGATACGGATCCGAGCTCTGGGGGTCCGCCAAAACCCCAACAGAATAAACTTGGCGGTTGACTCCCTAGCCATAGCTCACGCCCCCAGCGTAGACATCGAGTCCTAGCGCGCGGGAGCGGCTTGGACGAAGTGTTGGGAGATATCATTGTGGCCTTAATGCTCCCGGTTGCAGAAGGTGTTAATGGACATGGGAATGCCCACCATCCGGAACCGGGTAGGCCTAGTGTGCTTGGCACCGACCGGAATATCGGGCCATGGACGCTAGGTACCACCTTTTGGGGCAATGTCTCACCCTGGGTCAAGTCAAATGCCAAGTGTCATGAGTGCTCTAGCCCGTGTTAGCGGGGATTCATTTCGTGTTTTTTTCATTTCTTTCTTTTATTTCTACACTTCACCCATATCATCCGCGTAGCTAGCACACGACCTAGACGAGGCTAGTAGCCATTCAAGCCATCCACCTCCCTGAGTTCGATAAACCAGCACCATACACTAACCGTGCACTTGCGGTAAAACGACACCGCGCCAATACCGTAAACGAGGCGCCGGTCAATATACAAGATAAAGGAAAGCTCAACTCAAGATGGCAATGATGTCAGGTACAAGGCCAGATTGGTGGCCAAGGGATTTGCACAACGAAAAGGAGAGGACTACAATGAGATATTCTCACCAGTTGTGCGATATACATCCATTCGGGTGTTATTGACGCTAGTAGCTAGCATGGACATGGAGTTAGAGCAACTCGATGTCAAGACTGCCTTTCTGCTTGGAGATCTTGATGAAGAAATCTATATGCAAAAACCTGAGGGGTTCAGAGTTGAGGGGAAACATAACTTGGTGTGCAGGTTGAAGAAATCATTATACGGGTTGAAGCAGTCACCCAGGCAGTGGTACAAAAGATTTGACAGCTTCATGATAGAAGTAGGCTTCGAGATGAGCATCAAGGATCAATGTGTGTATGTGCACACACTTGAGAATGGCTTGAAGATCTATTTATTGCTCTACGTGGACGACATGCTTATTGCTTCTAATATCATGTCTGAGGTGAAGAAGCTGAAGGCAAAGCTTGGGCAAGAGTTCGACATGAAGGACTTAGGGCCCGCAAAGAAGATTCTCGGAATGGAGATTTTCCGAGATAGAAAGAAGCATGAGCTCAAATTGTCACATCAGGGGTACATTCAGAAGGTGCTAGTCCATTTTGGGATGGAGAGCGCAAATCCCATGACAACACCTTTGGGAGCTCATTTTCAGCTATCGGCGACATGACCGACCCCCAGATACATGCCCCGGGGGTGTGATGTAGCTTTACCGCAAGTGCACAGTTAAGTGGCAAGCAGGTATCGAATCATAGGGAGGAGGAATGACGGTACTCTATTTCAATTACCTACTACTGGGTGGAAAATCGTTTGAGAATGGATGGGTGTCACAATCGTTCGAGTATCAATGCAAATTTAATATAATAAAGATGTCTAGGGCTAGGGAATCCCCACTATGGATTTTCAAGTCATCAACGTGAATTATGAATTACCATGCAATTAAACTTGATTTAAGGTGAACTTGTCGCAACTAATTAGAGAATCAGTGCACACTGTCGCGCTACGCAAGTCTATAGCAATCTAAACTAGAGTCTCGCTGTTGCGCAAGCCTAGCCCAGACCACTAGCATTTAGATCGGCAATAATGTCCAGTCCCAACTCAAGCTCGTTGTCATTGAACTTGAGTTCGGATCTAGATCGTGATAATTCGTATTCGTTCACTGTCGTGCAACGAATATGAGTATATGAGAACAATAAAAATGCTAGCTTTGGTCGTTGTCGCGCACCAAATTTAAGAAATTTCGATTTTAATCCTAAATCGAATATCTAGGGCTTTCATTGGATCAAGATACTCTGTTGAGCTCAAAAGATCCAAGAGAAATCTCTATCTATCCGTAATAAATCAATCAAGATCTAACATTTCTATCAAGCCTAATAAATGGCTATTCAATGGTTCTCACAAATCAAACATTAGATCCATAGGGTTCATCCCTTTGCCCTAGAGCAAAGGAACTACTCGCAATTCATATTAGAAATCGATAGAGAAACAAGATCAACAATAGAATTCATCATGCAATCAAGATTCAATAAGAGATATAGCATAAAAATCAAAACTTGCAAGAGTTCAAGACAAACCAATGTCACCACGAAGCTTCAAATAGAAAATTAAGATCAAATCTTCAATCTCTCGCTAATACAAAAGCTTAACTAGAACTTAAAACTCAAGAAAAATTATTCTAAGAAGTCTATCTGGTCTCTCCTGGGGCTGGAGACAAAACTGGGCTTAAATACATGTCCAAAAGAACCAAAAAATACAGACCAAACTGCCACTGCGCCGCCAGAAACCCTAGTTTTCCCGACTGGCTGTCTACGCTACTCGGCCGAGTGAGTATCTCACTCGGTCGAGTGAGAAGTCTACTCGGTCGAGTAAGACAGTCTGCAGATCGCTCCAAAAACAGAGAAGTCACCTTGGATTTCTTCAAAATATTTGTCTCCACTCGGGTGAGTGGAGTTCTTACTTGGCCGAGTGGAAGTCACCACTCGGTCGAGTATATTATGGCACTCAGACTGGCAGATGTCATCGTATCAGCTTTACTCGGAAGAGTAAGCTTCTTCAATCGGTCGAGTGAGCTGCATCACTTGGCTGAGTGGCCTGTTTTAGAACTCCTTTCTTCTCCTCCTCGCTTCTTAGTCGATTCTTTTGACGTCCTTCTTCTTCCACTCATCCTCCAGCGCAGTTAGCTCTTCGATATGAACATGGGCGACGCTCTGACAGCGTGCAAGTCCTCTAGGCTCCAAACCTCCCCCGATTGCTCCATATCTCCTGAAATCAGACGAAAACAAGAAATAGTGAAAAGTATCGAAACATCCTCAAATAATCGTGAAAATCACGATATGAGTAATCGAAATGGCATGCGAATATGCAAAAATAAAGTGTAAAATATGAGCCTATCTACAGAAATAAAGTGTAAAATATGAACCTATCATGACACAGTCGCCAAGCACCGATGATGAGAAGACTTACATGTCGCAGGTGCCATAAGCGAGTGCAGTGGTAAGCTTGATGTACGCGATGGTTTGCAAGCGTCCAAATATTGCACAAGCCATTGAAGTGGTTAGCAGGTATATGGACAATCCAGGCAAAGAGCATTGGCAGGCCATCAAACGGATTCTGAGATATCTGTGAGGCACAGCTAGTGTCAGGATCCTCTATGGAAGAGGAGACGGAAAGGTGCTGACGGGATATTACGACCACGACTATGCTGAAGACAGGGACAGGTGTGATCTACCACGGGGTATGTGTTCACTTTGGTCACTGCCGCGGTATCGTGGAGGTCGGTCCTACAATTTGTCGTTGTGTTATCGACTACAGAGGCCGAGTTAATTGCAGCGGTGGAAGCTGTGAAGGAGGCCACATATTTGAGGAGTCTGCTTAGAGATTTAGGGGTGCCGTAGAGTTTGTCACAAGTGTATTATGATAGCCAGAGTGCCATTCATCTGTCAAAGCACCAGGCATACAGTTCGAGGACGAAGCATATAGAGGTGCGAGATTCCTTCCTAGATTTAGAGAAGAAGGAAGTAGAGTTTCAGAAGATCCCGACTGAGAAGAACCCTGCATACATATTTACCAAGCCAGTTCCCACCATCAAGCTCCAGGTATGCATGGAGCTGATTTCCTTGTTGGCTTAGGTGGTGACAGAGGGCGCATATTCCGTGATGATGATGATACCCTGAGAGAGGGTCATGGCGAGCAGCGTGTGTGTGCTATAACATGTGAAGAGATTTGAATCAAAGGTAGAGTGTTGAAATTTAATGATTCAATTCTTCCACAACATTTGCCCAGGTCGCTCGGTCGAGCGTGACAGCCGCTCGATCGAGCTGTGCAGCCTTGAGATGATGTCGAGCTGAGATACCAATACACTCGATCGAGTACTCTACCACTCGGCCGAGTGCCTGTTTGCTCGGTCAAGCGGCTTGAGCACTCGACCGAGTGAATTAATCGCAAATTTTCCAGAGAGTTGGCATGTTTTTTGAAGCTCTGCATAGATCGTCAACTCGGTCGAGTAGTGTTGTTACTCGATCGAGTGACTGCCAACTCGGTCGAGCGATGTTGATGATCGACCAAGCACCATGCATGTTCATCCCAGCGGCAGCAACAACGACAAGACCACTCGACCGAGCAATGAGCTCGCTCAACCGAGCGGCACGGGGCCTGTCGATTTTAGCCGTCGGCTGAGATGTGTTTCGCACTCGTTTTGGGAGCCCTATTTAATCCTAAGTGTTGATTTGATTAGGGTTAATGCTGTTTTTCAAGATCTAGAGCCAGAGAGAGCTGTAGCCACTGCCATTGAAGATTTGTCATCGAGAGATTAGGGCTTGGAGATTGTGTGTGAAGTTGAGTGATTCTCTTCATCTTCTCCTTTGATTTCTTCTTCTTTGAGTGAGTTATGAGGGCTTGTGCTATTGGCCAAGTTGTTACTCACGTGAGCGAAAGATAGATTGTAACCCTAAGATTGGATCTCTCTGATAGTTGAATCATCACGAAATTGCTGGACGTAGGTTGTGCACAACCGAACCAGGGCAAAATCTCTTGTGTCCGTGATTTGATTGTTGTTTCCATTATTTATTTGCTGCTCTATTTGCAAGGTCATAGGGATTTTTGTTAGGTGAATTAGGATTCTTTATTGCTAGTCCTAGTTTCGTGATCAGTTTGTAGGATTGGTTTCTGCGTGAATCTCAAGTGGTTTCGATATAATCCCCAACAACTCCCACCAGGAAGGAGATCAAAAGAATGAGGGGGCTCACCCTGACATCGCACCACATCGATGTCTAACAAAACAGGCTTGATCGCCACCAAACCTGAAGAAGGGCTTGGCCCAACAGCACCGAAGGCCAACAACACCAAAGGTGGAATGGTGAGCACGACATGACGACGAATCACGTCCATGGCCCTCGAGTCGAGCACAGCCTTCGTCGGATCCGCAATCACGTCCTCATCCCATGTAAGAGCACCCCACCATCGGGGCACACACCAGACCCATCCATTTCCAGAGGAGAAGACTATGCCACAGGAGCAAACAGTGGCCGGATGACGTCCAGGAAGGCCGGGGAGCAGCTGAAACACCCAGATCGGAGGTCGGAGGAGCAAATTTGGGGAAATTGTAGTTTTGAAAATGTCCAAATCGACTCCAATGCAAACCCCACGAGATAGAAATGTTGGGACCCAGGTGGTCGAAGAAATGAACGAAGTGTGCCCAACACAGGCAGCACCGACCAGCACCGACCAGCACCAACTAGAGTGGAACACGCACTGAAATTACACTAAACTCACCGGACAAGGGGAGCTCCGATCTGTTGTATAATCACCCAAATCAACTGAAAAGGAAAAATCCCCTGGTCACGAGAGAGGATCGCCAACGGATCCCTGAGACAACCGAAGTGGCCGAACAACTGGCACTAGCCAGAAACGGGCAGAGCCCCTGATAGGAGGTTTGAAATTCAAACCCCCGATCGCCCAAAAATCGCCAGTCATGGGAGCTGGTATATATATATATATATATATATATATATATATATATATATATATATATATATGTATATATATATATATGTATGTATGTATGTATGTATGTATGTATGTATGTATGTATGCATGCATGTATATCAAAAATAGACTATCTCTGACTTCCCCCTCGCTCACGAGATCATTCGAGACTTCTCCACCTCTGCGGGAGCGGGAGCGCAGGCCTTCATTCAGCTTGACCTACGGAAGGCCTTCGATAGTGTCAACCAAGAATTTGTCTACTTCTTCATGCATCACATGGGTTTCCCTGCACCATTCATTCATTGGATCTGGGTGTGCATCTCCTTTGCCTCTTTTTCTGCATTGGTCAATGGCTCTCTTGCTGGATTCTTTTCTGAAAATAGAGGATTCGTCAAGGTGATCGCATCTCTCCTTTCTTCTTTGTCATTGCTATGGAATTATTCACCTCTCTCATGGAAATTGCTAGCCTTACCAAGGCCATCCACCTGCCCAAGCAGGGAGATAAGGGGATTCCCTCCCTCCACTGTTTTGCCGATTATGTGCTGCGGACCCCATCTCTTTTGCTGCTCTCAACCGTCTCCTCTCCAACTTCTACCAATTCACGAGGATTGAGGTGAATAAGGGGAAAAGTAGAATCATGCTAAGCAACGGGTGAGTTTTGGACGATGAGTTGGTTGGTATCCTGGGCATCCCATTAATACCACACCCATCAGATATCTTGGTCTACCCCTCTCGCTTATCTACCCTTCGGCCAAGATGTACTCTGGCCTTTTGGACAAATGTAAGGCTAAGCTCACTGGTTGGTCCTCTAGACTTCTCTCCATTTCTAGCCAGATTGAGCTAGTCCATACTGTTATTATGGTATCATCTCTTATTGGATCCAATCTTTTCTCATCTTGCTTCCATTCTGGCAGAGATTGATCGTATGTGTAGTAGCTTTATCTGGGGATCCAAACTTCACCTTTGGAAGTGGCAGGATATGTGTAAGTCTAAGGGCAAAGGGGAATTGGTATCCAAAACATCAAAGAGGTGGGCATGGAGGTGAGCATTAAACTCTTATGGCGACTCTTGCACTCTTCTCCTCATTGGGCTATCTTCATGAGGACGTCTTACTTGCGACATACTCCACTCTTCCTCTGTCACCCTAGCCGGATGGATTTTGGATCTTGGAAGCATATCCTTCGTGGTCGTAAGGCAGCTACTTCTTTTCTGCACCGCCGGGTTGGTAATGGCCAGACCACCTCTTTCTGGTTTGACCCTTAGCTCCCCTGGGGTCCTATTGCATGGTTGTGCCCCCTCCCTCCTTTCAGTTGTATCGGTGGGGTTTGGATTACTGGAATAGCAGTTGCTGGTAATTACCCGACATCCTGTTGTCCTTTTCTTTCCACTTTGACTCGGTCTCCTTAGATGATGCTATTGATTCCTAGGAGTGGGGTTGTCGTTCCGGGTGGACCTTTCGCTCGCTTTGGATTCTATTCATTCGACTGCCCCCTCTTTATCGGCTTTGCTCTCTGGTTTGGTTTCTCAGGCATACTCCTAAGTATGCGACACCCTCCTATGTGCCCTCACAGACAAGCTCCCCACTACGCACCTGTTGGCATGTATGGGCATCCTGACTTCTTGTCTTCTACAATACTCACCAGAAGACAGCTTGTCACCTCTTCTTCCGTTGTGAGTATGGTGTCTTTGTTTGGTCTCCTGCTCCAAATCTCTTCATGTTAACGCTCACCTCCTTCGGCAAAGGTTTGGAGCAAAAGGGAATACCAAGGTTGTGGGGCGGCTCTCCATGCTTGTCGTCTCTGCTGTTGTTTAGCACTTCTGGAAGGAGAGGAATAACCATATATTTCACTCTCGGCTGCTTCCCAAGATGTCCCTGGAGGCTAAGATTTCTTTGGATGTCGCCGCGATCTTTTCCCCATCTCTATTGGATGTGAAGGATCCTATTGATGCTTTTGTTCATAGAAACCGGGGCTTGATTTGAGGACATTTTTCTTTTGGCCATGTTGTTGTTGTTGTTAGGGCCTTCTGCAAGGTGTTGCATGTCATTGGTGACCGCTTTCCAGCCTCTCCCAATTTTATACCCTACCTTGTGGTCGCATTGACGTGCCTTTGTACATTTGCTTATACATATATGACATACTCACTTACTTCTCAATCGCTTACAAAGAGAGAGAGAGAGAGAGAGAGTGTGTGTGTGTGTGTGTGTGTGTGTGTGTGTATGTGTGTGTGTGTGTGTGTGTGTGTGTGTGTGTGTGCGTGCGTGCATGCGTGCATACATACATATATATAAACAATCACTTACAAATTTATATTTGCAGGTATGCCCCACGGAGAGATTGCATATAGGAAGGCCTACATACACCCAAAATGTACTAGATGGCACCGTCCCTTAGTGTGCAAGTGGAACGTGACGCGAACATTTCAAGAAACTCATCAAGAGAACCTCAAAATGTATAGAAACGAGCTTGACTCGTTAAAGAGCACATAGATATGAATTTATAAATTTTATATCATTAGTTGAAATAATGATATATACATATTACATAGTCCAATGATTTATTTCTATCATTCATACCTATTTAGGTTACCTAGGAGACATATAATGAGTGATTCAAGAATCTTCATCCTCTATGTTTAGCAAATCCCATGATATGGCGTGCACGGGTACCCTTATTCTGCTAGGAGGACATGGAGATGCATATACCAGTCATCATTAGGCGACAATTTGGTTTAGCTCAGCACATCCCAATTGTGGTCCCAGTCATGCTGGTGAGGTCTAGTAAGACACCTCATTAATGGACTGCTAACACCATGGAGCCTCTTGTGGAGTGGATGAAAAGAGAGGAATGTGTTGTTGAGGAGGTGGTGACATAGGATTTGTTGGATCTGGATCTAAGCCTAGGGGGGTGAATAGGATAATAAAAAAATTCTCGTGCAACCCACAAACAATCACACATAATTATAGCAGAATCAGCGTAAATAAAAAGCAATCACAGATGCACAGCAGATTTACACTGGTTCGGTCGTCACCACGACCAACGTCCAGCCCCCGAAAGCAAATATTGTATTAATAGTGTACATGTACAACCGTACTACTAGAGAACCAATGTCTCTACACTCACCAGGCTCAGTATCCCACTCACCATGTTCAACACTATCAACCTAATATATGCTCTCACTTGACGACACTCGTCAAGCCCCGCTTGTCTAGACCACCACTAGACAAGACCCCAAAAGTAACACAAAAAGCGGTAAAGTTTTCCCTACAGAGATCAATACATTATAATCACAAAGATAATAAAATATGAGTTTAGGATAGCTCAGTGATGGTGTAGTCTATGTCAATCAACGCAGGTCAGATCTGAGTCTGACAAGATATAGTCGTCGCATTGTGCAACTCAAGTTGCGGCTCGGCTTGCTTGCTGGCACATAAATGGCACTACGGATGGCACATGGATGGCACTGGTTGCACTGCAGAAGGCATGTAGATGGCACACAGATGGAACACAGAAGGCACTATGGAATTGTGGCAATGTGCACTCTATCAGAACTTGCGGCCTTGGTTGATGCTTTGGCAACTTGCGGCCTTTGGCACTCTCTTCTGATCTTGCGGCCCCTTGATGATCCTTGGTGGCACTATAATGCAATGGGTCGGTAAGCTCTTGGCACTGCTTGCTTGATGGGTCGGCAGCAACAATGCACACGGTCGGCGGCCTCAAATGGCATAGCTGAATATTGGGTCGTCAAGGAGATTTGGCTATGCTGAAGACTAGGTCAACGGCCTTGTTGGTACGGGCAATAGAGCGGGTCGGCAGACTTGTTGGCACATGCTTCTGCTCAGTCAGCAAAGCTTGGAAGCACGGGTCGGCACAACAAGTGGCACACACAGGCGCTCGGTCAGATGGCACTACAAGAGGTGCGATCAACAAGTGGGTCGGCTAGCAAGTGCATGCGGGGCTTGCTGCTGTCGACAAAGTTCTACGGCTTTCTTGAGGGCTCGGTCGTTTTCTTGATGGTGCTGCAACCCCCAGCGACACACAGATGATGCGGTCTGCAGAAGAAATGGCAAGGGAGCGGCTCGGTCGACAAAGGTTGTTGACACTTGATGTTGCAGTGGTCGGTAATGGAGATGGTGCTAGCTTGCAACTCGGTCGGCAAGGTTGGATGCGACGCTCCTCCTTCTTCAAGTTGATGTTGCGGCAAGGTTGTTCTTGGGAATTGAAGCTTGGGCTTTGGAGCTTGGCAACTTGTGCAATATGTGAGAGAGCTTAGGAAACTTGCGCAAGTATGGAGGAGGCTTTGGCTATAGGGTTTTGACCTAGGTTAGCTTGCGGCAAAGGAACTTGGAGAAGTTGATGATGGCTGCAAGCTTTTGGCTTTGTAGCTTTGATATGGCCGACTCGTTTTTCTTGTGATTGCCGCAATTCATCTCCTTCAACATGAAGGGTTTTTATAGCATGGTTTAGGGTTTTGATTGAGGCACGAGGGAGAGGAGATATGGATGAATTCGTATATGGAGAGGATGCCTAAGATTTGGGAATTTGAATGCTATTAGGGATTTGAATAGGATTGTGAAGGGATTTGGTATGAATGAGAGTTTGAATTGGAATAGGATATCAACGGGATCAAGACCAATCTCTAAAAGATTTGATATAAAATCTCTCCTCATCTCAATCCTTTGACCAAGTCCACATTGTTATATGCATAGCAATTTCTACATCTTCCACTTTGCTATATGAATAGCAATTCCTCAATAAAATTGACTTGGTCTCTCTTTGAAGAACTACGAGTATGACACTCCTGAAAAAGCACTTAACACACACATTAGAATGTTCACACACGTTTGTTATCATCAAACACGAAGTCAACGATCGTTGTATCTAACATACATTGTATCTAACATACGTTGTATCCAACAATCTGCCCCTTTTGATGATGACAAACTATTATAAGATTTGCACTAACGTTCCAAATAATACATCGTGATATGTGTGTGTGAAGTTTGATAATGGAAGGATGTATGTAACAATATACCACTTGATGTACAAGCATACACGCATGCAATGATGTGATACAAATGTGATATAAATAAGCATGGCATGCTCCCCCTATTTTCAAGCCCCCCAGAATATATATTCACACATTCAATTATTCATTAATGCTCCCCCTTAAACCAATATTCAGATATGCATATATTAAGCATTAATGCACCAAATCTTCAATATTTTCTCTCCCTTTTGTTATCATCAAAAGCGTATAAACGAAGTCTTATTCATGTCACTTGCAAAAATAACGTATAAATTAGAACTAGCACTTGCATGTCATTTTTCTTAGAATAAGCACTTCAAATTCAATGAAAAGTGCAACATAGATTTCTACACCATCGTGTAAGTGTGATGACTAAATAAATGAAGCACAAAGGGAGAAACTTTCATAAAAATCAACCAAAACCAATCCACATTTTCCAATAAACATGAAATCACTAGGATTGATTTTCCTGACCTCATTAAAAATAAGTTTAAGATACCACACCCCAAAAACATAGCCTATAAGGACTCTTAGATGTAGTGGTGGAATTGCTTGACGAGTAAAACACCAACGTTAAAGATTATCCATAAAGCATATGTTGGATACTCGTGGGTAGTATACTTGCTATGAATTGTATCCATTTTTCATTCGGAGCAATATTCATGTATTTTTTTTCATAATCAATTCTTTTGTGCTCAATTTTTATCCATGTCAAATACACATCATATCCCTTATATTTTTAGTTATTTTCAACCTACATTCAATTCCCAACATTTCTTAAAATGACCTCCAATTGTGCAACAATTTATTCAATACAAGTGGAAGTGAAATTCTAGGTGTAGAAATCAAGTTATTCAATTCATTAAACATGTCATGAAAACTTAGGAATTCTAACATACGCATGTAGCTATAACATTAATACATTGATTTCTACAAGGATATGAACGACATTCAATAATACTACTTGATTGTTACAAAAGAAAAGATATGCACTAAGCACCATTTTTTTGCTTTATGTCTTTTTCATTTTTTTTATTTTTATATATAATGAACTAAGCAAACTATAATCAAGCAGACTAGCACACAGATATAAGAGAGTCAAGCATGCAAAATTTATGAAGGTATGCATTAAGTTCAAAGAGGGAAAAGAAATACCTTCGCGTCGTCGTTTGGCTAAGGAACTAAATAATGAAACGTTCATGCCATAGTTCCTCGCCAAATCTCCATCTTACCTACTCGGTAGATGATATGTGTGACCTTGGAATCCAACAAGGTCAACTCATGTTAGTCATCAAAGTTTTAGAAACCCACACTTGTTTAAACTTTATGTTTGTGTTCCTAAACTTACAATAATAAGATGTATGACCAACACTATCATAAGTAAAGCACCTTGAATAAACATTTTTGGCAATTGTAGGCACATTGTGAATTTTCTTAAAAGTTGGCTTTTTAGCATTTTAGAACCAAATCCAAGTCATCGTATATTATTTTCCAAGAATGATATCTAGAGATCGTTTTCCTATGGAAAAATTTCTTAATGGACAATTCAAGACTAGAGACTTTGGTTTTCAATAATGCATTATCATTCACAAGTAAAGTACATTTACTCATAAAAGCTTTCTTGTTTTCCTCTTCTTTCTTTTCTAACTCAATCATTTTTCTTTTAAGATCATTATTAACCATGCAGAATTTATCATTAAGATCTCTAATCACATAATCTTTTTCAGTTTCAAGCTTAATTAAATATTGCTTAAGCATGCTAATATCATTCAGTAAAGAGGGACAAGAAAGACAATTAGCTATTTCATGCAACCTAGAATTCTCTTTTTCCAATATAGCAATGTTAGAATCACGTGCAACAATTTTTCCTTTTAGCTCCTTAATTTCTAATGACATGGTGTAATCGTCTTGTTGCTTTTTTTCATTGGAATTTTTATAATCTTCTAGGGTGGATTCTAGCTCTTCAATTTTCTCTTGCATGGCTTTACAAAAACTAGAATTTCAGAATAACTACCAGATTTTACGTTATCATGTTTTACCATGAAGCAAATGGCGGAGTGGGTTAGAATCTCCTCAGTCTTATCCTCGCTATCCATGTCCCACGTTCGCACTACAGCTTTTCCTTTCTTCTCCGCAACATTAGCTGTGTCTTGTAGGCAATCCTTTACAACGTGTTCATGCTTTTTACATTTAAAACATTTAACTTTATTAATAGCAGTCTGTTCAGATTAGTTTCTAAACTGATTATAATGGTTAGAACGATTAAACCTTTGTTGCATGGCAGCTTTTCCTTGAGGAGTCTTGATGTATTTCTGAAGCCTCTGACCATCAAAGCTATCTCATCCTCATCATCTTCACTAGCTTGAAGAGCTAGTGACTTTGGAGCTTTTTCCTTCTCCTCTGGTTTCTCTCTAGCCTATATATTCTGCAGCTCAAGCTCATGAGACATTAAGTTACCTATCGAGTACTCCACTCTCATCTGCGATAGATCTTTCGCTTCTTGGATGGCAGTGACTTTAGGCCTAAAAGAGCTTGGCAACGCCCTTAAGATTTTTCGTACCTATTCAAGGCTAGAATATGGCTTACCGAGGGAGCTAGACTTGTAGACGATGTTGGTGAACCTCAAAAACATCTCTGATATGGACTCTGATGGTAGCAAGCGAAAGCTCTCGTACTCTGTGCTCAGAAGTGCAAGTCTAGACTCCTTCACCTGTGACATTCCCTCGTGCGTCACCTCCAGTGTATGCCATATTTTCCTGGCAGTTTGACAATGTGAGATACAATTAAATTCAGATTTATCAAGAGAGCATATAAGAGCATTCATAGCTTTTCCATTTAAAGAATATAATCTCCAATCATTATCATCCCACTTGTCTTCAGGTTTAAGCATATCAATATTTTCAACTTTAATAACATGTGGCTTATAACCTTTTTCGACAATATGCCAAACTTTATAATCAACAGATATCAAGTAGATTTTCATCCTAGATTTCCAATAAGCATAATCTACTCCATTAAATTTAGGGATGGCAGCACGTGAAGGGTTTTAAAGTTCTCTCCTCCTATTTTCTTGTCTTTGTTAGCCTCTCTTTGTTATTCTGTTGGGTGCGCGTGTGAATACAAGGTGGGTGTGGGGCTGGGTTCAGCCAAAATGAGGCTAGAGTTGAATTAGGAAAGTTGAGTGATAAATAGGATTGATTGAGGTATAATGGCTAGTTAGGGCTAATCAAAACATTTTAATAATAGGTTTAAATGTGTCCTAACATGGAAAGCTGTCATTTGAAAACGTTTGAATTTTAAAAGTTTAAAATAAGTTTTGAAATTTGAATTTGAAAATTATAAACTACTTATAAGAAGAGAATAATTATCATAAAGGATTTAACTAAATAGTTTAAAATAATAACAATTTATATAAAAATTTATATTTTAAAAAAAAGTTGATATAAGTACGGGGACCGAATACGCCAAGCTACGGATACGAAAGAAAAGACACACGAGGGAAAATTACAGATATCTCGTAACGAAAAACTGGTCGTTACATCCTACCCACCTTAAAGAAAATTCCGTCCTCGGAATTTCTTAAGCTAGGTAAGATCGAGGAGAAACCTCAAAGACGAAGGGTCAGAGTATCAAGGTAGGAAGGGACACACAAGGGAAAGGGAACTTCCGAATAGAAAAGGGTCTAAGATCGAACAATCATAATTAAAACAACACCTAGAATATAACCAAGCAAAATAGGTGAAATAGTAATAATAGAAAAGATACAACTAAGAAGCGGCAAAAAAGATAAGCACATGATATGAATCACTAAGTGCAATAACAGGTCGGGGTTCAAACGTCACCGTTCATCACTGGCCCGTCATCCCTAACTTCCTCAGCAACCATAGAGTAACCTTGGCGCTGACTACGTTCGGGGTTAGCCTGTTGAGGAACCTAACGCCGAGGGGCTAAAGACAGTCCCTATTGGGTCGCAGAATTGCTAGCGCGACGAAAGCAGTTCCTGGCAATATGATCAGGTGCCCCGCACGCCAAGCACTGGTTCAGCAACACGCGACAATCCTTCTTGATGTGCCCAACCCGGTTACAATGATAGCATACCACTGTAAATCTGGGGTCAACTGGAGTTGCAGGCTTCTTGAAATCGGTTGTCTGAGTCGGTCGGAGATCGTTCTTTGGCAGCTCCTGCGGACGCTTGCCTGTCTGACGCGCCTTCTTCTGATTAGCAATCCGCTCCTGATTCTTCGCAGCTACTAGGACATCCTCATGAGTGGAAAATGTATTCCCGGACAGCACACCCTGGATGTCTAGATCCAGGCCCTGTAGGAAGCGATGTGCACAATCCTCAGGGTCTTTCACCATGGCAGGAGCATAGCGACTCAGCATCGTGAACTCGGCTTCGTACTCATCAACAGTCATAGAGCCTTGCTCCAGGTTGATGAAACGACTCTCCATCATTCGCTTCGCAGACTTGGGAAAGTACTGGGCGTCGAACCTCCTGCAGAAGGTATCCCATGAAATCGGCTTGGTCAGCCTGGCCTCTTCCGCAGTCCACCAGCTGCGGGCATTATCTGTCAACTGCTTCCTGGCAAGCTCCACCCATTCGTCTTTATTGATTCGAGCAAGGCCCAAATCATCCTCAGTGCTCTGACGCCATTCTTCGGCCGCTAGCGGGCCCTCTCGTCCGGAGAAGCTCTTCGGATGCATCTCACGAAACTGCTTGGCTCCCGGAGCTGGTGCAACTGGTGCGGCTGGCGCAGCTGGCGCAGTCTGACATCCTTGCTGGACTAAATGGTGTTGAACTTCCAGCATATCTCTCATGACTCCAAGCATCTGTCGAATATCGTCCTCTCCGGCTCCAACAGCTCCGAATCCTCGTCGAGTGTTACGTCTTCCTGCCTTGCTGCAAACAAACAAGGTAAACATTTGCGTACAAGATCTATCCAGACAGTTTAGTTAATAATGACATCTATGTTGTTCTGAGAATTTCGCAGAAAGCAGACCTGCATGGGCCACCGCTAAAACCTGTCACGCCCCGCTTCCCATTATACTTGGGAGCGAGGACGTGAGCGGGCCCGCTTGGGCTGGAGCGGTGAGGCCCCAACCCAATAAGCGTCTGTGTATGACTACTTTGGCAGGTTCTTGCTTGCGAATATTCGGAACAACAAAATAATGTCATCATTATACTTTAACTTTTCCCAGATTACATGTACACAAAAATTAGAAGGCCTAGCATGGCCATTACAACAGTTACAAGGAAATTAAAATACACCTGAAAGTAAATACAACAATTATTAAAAATTTAGCAAGCTGCACAGTGTCCGTAGTCTTCAGTAGTGGATCTCGTGCTCTTGGTTCTCTTGGTCACCTTCTTCAATCTCCAAGTGAACTTCACTGTGAACTCTGCTCAAAACCTAACGTATATTTCACAAACAAGAAAATATACGTCAGCGAGGGTCGCTCGTCAAGATTCAAAACGTTAGTAATAAATGACCCTCGGCAAGGTGATAATATAGTTTTCAAAACTTAAGGAGATGAGAAGCACAATAACATTTCAACCAGTTGAAACATAGCATCAGAAGGGCACATGTGAGTGTAAGCAATGTGTAATGTGCAAAGTAGTGAGCAGGCGAAGTGTAGTGTGCGAGTAGCAAACACAGCAAGGTGTAGTGCGTAAAGTAACTAGCATGGCAAGTGTAGTGTGCACAGTAAAAGTAGTGACATGTGTAGTGTGTACAGCAAAAGTAGCGACAAGTGTAGTGTGTACAGCAAAAGTAGTGACAAGTGTGGTGCGTACAGCAATAATGGTGCGTACAGCAATAGTCAATCGTGACAATAATTTTAGCAGTTTACAATGTAGCATCAGCCGAGGTAAAGAGAAGGGTGCATCAATCAATCAATCTACTATCTAGTGACAAAGCCCAGTGTCCGAGGGGGAGGTGACCAGCATCACACCCAAGCCAACGGGAGCTACCCGTGACTCTCTACTCACCGACCCGGCCAGGTGTCGGTCAAGTTCACCAATCTGTAGTTTAATGTTTGCCGAGTGGCAAAACATTCCATAAATGGCCCGTGGCCCAATATCCGTATTGCCCGAAGGCCCATTAGTCCGTAATTGCCCGAAGGCCCAATAATCCGAAATTTGCCCAAAGGCACAATAGTCCATAGATTTGCCCCAAGGGCCCAGTATCACATTTCAATAGGGTGGACGGTCCACAATTTAATAGCACAGCAAGCGATGAGAGTGTCATAGGTTGTCATTTCAATAGCACCAATATTTGAGAGTAAAAATAACCAAAACACGTCGCTAAGTCCGTTAAGCTCAAGCAACATTCTTACGAGTTTTTGTTAGCAATATTTATTCGTCCCAACCACAAAATTCCGAGCAATATAATTAAAAACCTGTGAGTGATAAATACTTGCGTATTTGAAAAGTTTGTAGAAAAACAATATACTTGGCAAGGGGTAAGTACTTGCGTCTTTGAAAACAGTTGTAGAAACGGTATACTTGCCTGAAATGATGCGAGTTTAGAGTGCTCGAGCGACCGAAGGTTAGGCACGGATTTGATCTACGAGGTGGAATCCGCGATATTAAGCTATAAGTTCTCAACCAATTCAAGTAATATTTAATCTGACTAATATCATACCTCATATATCTATTAACCCACATACCTAACTTTTATTATATAAGAACTGACTTGTATGCAAATATAAGTAGACAGAATATATAATACACTAATGAATATCATACTCATAATATAACCCAACGCATTGTGACCAACAATCGACTTACTGTTTATTAATAAGCTAACATATTAACCAGACTTGATGCTTTATGCTAAGTAATTCTAAACTGATATTATAACTAACGAGCTGTACAAGGAAACTTACGTTCTCCGAGCATTCCCTTGCGTGACTTCATGTTGGAGACGGCGGCATGAACGGCAGCTTCAAAGATCACCGG
The DNA here is from genome assembly GCA_030789695.1 of Scilla litardierei. Lineage (NCBI taxonomy): Eukaryota > Viridiplantae > Streptophyta > Magnoliopsida > Asparagales > Asparagaceae > Scilla > Scilla litardierei. Next base: position 45,859,371 of record CM061142.1, read on the forward strand.
AGGGGCGTTGGCGGCGAGGCCGCTGGGAGTTGTGGCCGGAGCGGTCGGTTGCGCAGGGCGGCGACGTGAGGCAGCCGTGGTGCTGGGGTCATGGATCTGAGGTGGAGGAGGAGAAGGGGGTTGCTGCGGGGTGTTCGGCGCTGCGATAGGGACGTGGCGCTCGGCGTTGAGGTGGGGCGAAGTCGGAGGCCGGCGAGTAGGGCGGCTGAGGCGTCGCTGCAAGCGACGGTGGCGGCTCTGAGCGGCGAGCGGGCTGTCGGTGGGTTGCCCTGTTCTGAGGCGAAAACAGGGGAGACGGCGGAGCGATATCGGGGCTGTACGGAAGATCAGGAGGCGGGATCGAAGATCTGGCGGCCTGAGCGACGGTCCAGGCGCCAGGGGAGGTGGGAGGACGTCGTGGGGTCTGCGGCGAGGAAGGGGGAGGCGGTGATCGGGGCTGCCGTCGGATCTCGGAGAGGGGGCGAGCTGGGCGGTGTGCGGAAGAGATCGGGGTTGCTGCGGGGAAGGCGAGCTCGGAGGTTGACAGCGGCGTCCGTACGGCTTCGGCGTCGTGCAGATGAGGGCGGAGGTCGGGGGCAACGGGCGTTGCGTGGCGATGACGAGGGTAGGGGCGGCGGTGAATTGTGGGGGAGGACAGAAAAGACCTGGTTGGATTTTTATAAAGAATAGGTGGGGTTGGTTACTGAGTTATAAGATTAGCTTTAGGGTTTATTTTAATAGGAGAAAGGGATGGCAGCACGTGAAGGGTTTTAAAGTTCTCTCCTCCTATTTTCTTGTCTTTGTTAGCCTCTCTTTGTTATTCTGTTGGGTGCGCGTGTGAATACAAGGTGGGTGTGGGGCTGGGTTCAGCCAAAATGAGGCTAGAGTTGAATTAGGAAAGTTGAGTGATAAATAGGATTGATTGAGGTATAATGGCTAGTTAGGGCTAATCAAAACATTTTAATAATAGGTTTAAATGTGTCCTAACATGGAAAGCTGTCATTTGAAAACGTTTGAATTTTAAAAGTTTAAAATAAGTTTTGAAATTTGAATTTGAAAATTATAAACTACTTATAAGAAGAGAATAATTATCATAAAGGATTTAACTAAATAGTTTAAAATAATAACAATTTATATAAAAATTTATATTTTAAAAAAAAGTTGATATAAGTACGGGGACCGAATACGCCAAGCTACGGATACGAAAGAAAAGACACACGAGGGAAAATTACAGATATCTCGTAACGAAAAACTGGTCGTTACAGTCGAGATATGGACTGACCTTTAGAAAAAGCACAATCAATAGAGCTATACATGGTCAATCTAGGCTAGATCCTATAACCTGCTTTGATACCACTTGTTGGATCTGGATCTAAGCCTAGAGGGGGGGTGAATAGGCTAATAAAAAATTCTCATGCAACCCATAAGTAATCACACACAGCTATAGCAGATTCAGAGTAAATAAAAAGCAATTACAGATGCACATCAGATTTACCCTGGTTCGGTCGTCACCACGACTTACATTCAGCCCCCGAAAGAAAATATTGTATTAATAAGGTACAGGCACAACTGTACTAGCTAGAGAACCAATGTCTCTACACTCACCAGGCTTAGTACCCCACTTACCGTGTTCAACACTATCAACATAATATATGCTCTCACTTGACGACACTCGTCAAGCTCCGCTTGTCTAGACCACCACTAGACAAGACACCAAAAAGCAGCACAAAAAGCGGTAAAGGTTACCCTACAGAGATCAATACACTACAATCATAAAGATAATAAAATATGAGTTTAGAATAGCTCAGTGATGGTGTAGTCTCTGTCAATCAGCGCGGGTCATATCTGAGTCTGACAATATGTAGTCATCGCATCCGGTAACTCAAGTTGCGGCTCTGCTTGCTTGCTGGCACGTAAACGACACTGCAGATGGCATGTTGATGGCACTGGTCGGCACTGCAGATGGCACACAGATGGCACTATGGAATTGCGGCACTGTGTACTCTATCAGAACTTGCGACCTTGGTTGATGCTTTCGCAACTTGCGACCTTAGGCACTATCCTCTAATGTTGCGGCCCCTTGATGATCCTTGGTGGCACATGATGCAATGGGTCGGCAAGCTCTTGGCACTGCTTTCTTGATGGGTCGGTAGCAACAATGCACACAGTCGGCAGCTGATCGCTCCTTATTTTACACCTTTTTTCTGCTGTTTCCATGTCATTTCGATCGCCCATATTCGTTTTCCACGACTATTCGACGATATTGCGTTACTTTTCACTATTTCTTGTTTTTGTCGTATTTCAGGAAAAATGGAGAGATTTGGAATGAAAATGAGATCAAAGGATTTTCACGCACATCGGAGCATCACCCACAGCTTATTTGAGGAGTTAGCAGCACTAGAGGATGAGTGGGAGAGGAAAGAATTCGATAGAATCGACGAAGAGGCGAGGAGGAGAAGAAAAGAGCCCAGATACAGCTCACTCAGTCGAACAGCCAGTTCACTCGGCCGAGTGAAGAGCTGTACTCGACCGAGTGAAACAGATACGCACAGCAAATTTTCAGCATTCACTCGGCCGAGCAAGTAAGTTCACTCGACTGAGTGAGAAAACTCACTCGCCCGAGTGCTACAAGGATTTCACCCCGAGAAGCGGCCAAGTTACTGGAAATTCTGAGAAGACCCACTCGGCCGAGCAAGATTGCTCACTCGGCCGAGTGAAGAAGCCACTCGCCCGAGTGGAACAGGGTGACAGACCCCCCGAAACCCCCAGATTCTCTGTTTTTTATTGGGTCTGTCACTCGGCCGAGTGATGCAATCTGACTGTTACGCAGATTGGGATTTCTGGGCTGCGCAGGGGCAGTTTTGTCAGGATTTTTTGGACGAATTTGGCTTGTATTTAAACCTAGTTTTATCCCTAGTTTTAGGAGAGACTTCTATTATTTTTCGACTGTTATTCCTTTTGTAAATCTTAGCGGGAGATCATAGGTGACAATTTTGGTTTGTTCTTTCTTGCTAAAACTCTTATATTTATGAATTGTCTCTTCTCTACAATGAATTGTGCTATGATTCTATTTGTTATTTCTGAGATTTCCATGGTGATTTGTGAGTAGTTTCGTCGTTCTAGGGCATGGGGATGAACCCTATGGACCCGATCTTTGAATTGTGATGAATGAATAGAATTGTTGCTATGATTGAAGAAAGGTTAGGTTGTGATTGATTTACTACGAGTCGCTAGGAGTTTCCATCGATTGGGGTTTGCAAGAGATTGGATCCCAATTGATGGGAAGGCCTAGATATTCGATTTATGTTTATAATTGAGATCCACTAGATTTGGTTTGCAAGAGATTGGACCAAAGCTAGGATTTTTATTATAAATCTATGCTAATATTCGTTTGCAAGAGATTGGACGAACTATCATAACCTAGGTCATAGCTCGAGTTTGCACGAGAGTGGGCTCGAGCTGCGATTGGACGATGATGTCGATCTTCACGCTAGTGGCTTAGGTTAGGGTTTGCACGAGAGTGGGCCCTAATCTAGGTTGCTATAGACCGGTAATAGCACGAGAGCATGAGCTTGGTTCTACATTAAGTTGCGAATAGTTCACCTACATTCAAGCTTTGCAACATTGATATTCATGATCCACAAGGATAAGAGACGGTCCGTAGTGGGGATTTCCTATCCTTAGACGCTTTATTATATTGAATTCTATTTGCTATTTGAACGATTGTGACATTACCATCAAAACTATTCTTATTCCATCGATATCTAGGTAATCAAAGTAGGATACTGTCAGTTTTCCTCCCTGAGTTCGATACCCGCTCGCCACTACGCCATGCGCTTGCGATAAAACTACAGTCATTTTCCGGGTGTATATCCGAGCTCGATCAAGTTTTTGGCGTTGTTGCCAGGGAGGCGACTGTATTTTATTTTCTTTACTCAGGGATTTCTTTTTATTTTTATTATTTTTACCTTTTTTATTCCTCTATTATGCTAACAATTCCATCAATACTCTCTTTTTCTGTGCATGTACACAAGATCAAAGGCACATCAAGAAGACATATTATTTCATCCCGAGATCGAGCGTACAGCAAGGAGGCTTAGGGCCGAGAGGAGACTTTTTATAGAGGAAGATCATATGACCGCTCCGGAGACACCAGAGGAATTAGCGGCATGCATGGCTAGGCTTGTCTCTATCCGAGATAGGCTACGACCTAAGACTACTTCTACTACCTCGTCTATTGTGATGTCAGAGTTGGCGGTGGACAAGAACTTCTAGCTTAAAACAGGACTTGTGGTTTTGATGCAACAAGACCCATTTCATGGGAACTCCCAAGAGAACCCACACTACCATCCATAGTTGTTCTTGTCCAAATGTGCTACTTTTCAGATGCCCGGCGTGCCGGCCGACGCTATCCGACTGCGCCTCTTCCCATTTACTCTTCGGGACAAAGTATTGTATTGGTTAAGGACGCAAGCGGAGGGGGTCTTTACCACATAGGATGAGTTGGCGAGCGCATTTGTTAACAAATTCTACCCACCATCCAAGACCGTCAAGATAAGAAGCGCGCTCATGTCCTTCAAGCAAGGACCTCAGGAAACTCTATTTGAGGCATGTGAGCGCTTCAAAGATCTCCAACACCAATGCCCCCATCATAGTATTGAAGCATGGGAGCTAGTGCATAGCTTTTACAATGGATTGCAACTGGGCACCAAGCAAATAATCGATGCAACCACTAATGGAGCCATTTTATCTAAGACGCCGGATGATGCTACGGCCCTACTCGAGGAGATGGCCTCGAATAACCAACAATGGGGCGACGAGAGAGGACATTCTTCGTCACCCTTGAAGCCGACAAGTATTTATGAGGCAAAGGCCGTAGCAGAGCTATCTACAAAGTTTGATTCTCTTCAAAAGGTAGTGGAGAGATTGGAGAGGTTGATTAGTGATCCGCATGGGACCCCCACCGTTTCTACACCGGGGGGAAGCATGAGCGATTGGCAAGACCAAGCTCAAGTTATGTTCGTTGGAGGAGAGCAAGGAGAGGGAGCTATAGAGCAAGTCCAATATGTTGCGGGAAACACCTGTTATTGTGCAAACCCGGCCACGAGAAATCACCTGGGATTTTCATATGCTAATAATGATGGAGCATTAAATCCACCACCGTAACAACCTCAAGCTCGGCCTTCACAACAACCGCAATATCAACCGAGAGGGCCTCAACAACAAAACTTCCAACCGAGGCAACAAGCGGGACGATATAGACCTCCAGGGTACAATCAAGGGTGGAGAGCTCCTAACCCACCACAAGCACTGTCGAGGTCGGACCATGAAGCAAGGGTTGAGGAATTCATGGTGGAGCAAAAGAAAGTAAATGCTAGATTGACGGCTCAACAAGACTCTCTCAACATCGTCATGGCATAATTATCGGAGCAACTAGCATTGCTCAATAAAAATACTCAACAATTACCGGCTCAATCGGAACCAAACCTACGAAGCAATAACGGCCACATAAATGCAGTGGTGGCGGTAACTACTAGGGGCAGGAAGGACATTACTCCCGCCATGATTCAAACCAAGGAGCTGGGGGAAGAAATTTTGGATGACAAGGAGCCGGTTAATGAGGAGGAGTGCCTAAAAGAGCCAAAAGACGGTGGAAATTCTGAAATTGTGAAGCCACGTGAGGAGCGCAAGTATATGCCACTGGTACCCTTCCCACAAAGGTTGGCAAGGGCAAAGATTGAGAAGCGGCTTGCCAAATTTCTTGAGTACTTGCGGGGAGTGAGCCTAAATATCCCTTTCTTGGACGCTATTGTAGAGATCATGTCTTACGCCAAATTCCTAAAAGACTTGATTTCGGGAAAGAAGCGAACGGAGAAGATAATGCTCGCCGAGCAAAGTACATGGTTCACCCTGAAGGAGAAGGAGCCTACAAAATTTAAATATCCCGGAAGCTTCCACATCCCTTGCACGCTTGGAGGAGTCCCGCTACAAAAAGCTTTGGTAGATTTGGGAGCAAGCATGAGCCTAATGCTCCTAACTATGTTTAAGAAATTGAATAAGGGGACCGAACTAAAGCCGACGGATATGAGAATACAACTCGCGGATGGTCGGGTCACTAGGTCGGTGGAAATTGCAAAGTACATACCGCTCCAAGTACCGGGAGGAATTTGCTTGCTGTGTGACTTCATGGTAGTAGATATCAAGGAGGAGGGCGATACACCGCTAATTCTTGGACGCCTCTTCTTGGCCACCGCCGGCATGATAGTTGACGTGAGAGAGGACACCTTGTCTTTGAACGTCAGAAACATTGAAGTTGAGCTCCACATTCCTAAAGCGATGAAGCATATGCCTTGGCAAGAGGAAGTGGATTACGTGTACCTCCTCGACGAGGTCATTGATGATGTTATGCCATATGCTATCGGCGCCATGCACAATGAAGGTTTGAAGAAGGCCAATCTTTTAGAGATGGAGAAAAGTTGGAAGGCCATCGGATCATTCTATGGATGATGACAAAGACGACGCTGATGTCATAAGGATTAGAGAGCTATGGAAGCTCTCCACGGCAAAGAATTTGAAGAAAGCTCCACCGGACAAGAAATTGTCACCACCGGCAAAGAAAAAGAACGGTAAAAGCTCAGCTTGGGGGACTCATCCCCCACTACCACCCATGATGAGGGGGAGCCAAGGAATGCCTATGAACAACAACAATTAAATCCAAGTGGCCTTCCCGACAAGTTTGACGTGCACATCTCCCATACGCCGAACATCGAGCATTAAACGAGTATCTTAAGGGGTCGAGCTCAAGACCTTAAACGAGCGCTTGTCAGGAGACAACCGGACGGTTTTATATTATTTTTAATTAAATCATTCATTCTATTTTTGTTTTAGATCTTTCTTAGTGTTTAGAGTCAAGAGTCGATAAAAATCCTGACAACAGGCTCTATTTTTCATGACAAGAGAAGGAGAACAAGGAACCATTTGAATGGACGATGACCATGGAAAAGGAGAGCGCCCCAGGAACATGCTCAGGCATCAGGAGGAGGAATAAACTGACGGGGAGATGAAAAATAGAAAGTGGAGCAAAAACAGAGAGTTTGAGCTGAAAACAGCAAGCCACTCGACCGAGTGAAACTTTCACTCGGCCGAGCAAAGACCCTACTCGGCCGAGTAGGGTACTTATCAGGGAAGATTCTAAAAACTACTCTCTGTAATTTATATGCCACTCGACCGAGTGACTATATCACTCGACCGAGTGAATCTGACACTTTCTAAACTTGAAAAACACTGAGTGGCCATTGCCTACTCGGCCGAGTGGGATAGCTGCTCGGCCGAGTCGCGACTTCTATGGAATGAATTTCGAAAACGTTTTGACTGTGCCACTCGGCTGAGTGAATGCGTCACTCGGCCGAGTGACTTATCCTTTATAATCGAAACAACGCGGGCTCAAATCCCAAAAACCCAAAATTTCCCAAAATTTCCCCGAGCCTCTTCGACTTTTCCCTCAGTCGCCCGAGCCAACCCCGCCTTCGCCCGAGCCAATCTGACCCACCGGCCGAGTCGCCACTCCCCATCGCCGACCCACACCTGCCGCCGCCGCCTGCGCTGCGTTCCCCGCCGCCGTTCCTCCTCCATTGAATCCTATTTCGCTTTTTTTCTCCTAATCTCCGATCTGTAAGCCCCATTAAGCCCCAAATCAAAATTAATCTATATATATATATCTATCTATCTATCTATCTATCTATTATCTCCCATCTTCTCCCATATATATTGATATTCATTGATGATTTGTCTATTTGTGTTTCAGGCTAGCTTGGGGGAGATACAGGAGCCGATTTGGAGCTTCTAGGAGGAGGTGATTCTCCGCACGCATCCACCGGTTGCACTCGCATCGTGATCGGATACACTCGTTCCTTATTTTCAGCACTTTGCATATTGGGTGGGCACGATTCACGGGTCACATGCCCCCACGTACTAGGTCGCGTACGCGGGCACCCACTTCCAAGCAGAAGAGGTCCATCGATCCTGGCTCCTCTTCCGCTAAGGCGGACTCCCCTCCACCTAGCCTGCCACCACCCACACTTCTGCCTCCTACCGTACCTACTCCACCACATGCACATCCTGCCCCCGCTGTCGACGCGATGGGGATTACATTCAGAGAGACGCACACCGCACCAGATTTGAGCGTATCTCCCATCGCTCGATCGTACCCTCTAGGTTCGCGCACATTGCAGACCTTGAGCGCCTATGGGTATTTGAGGTGCTGCTCCAGTTGTATGACAACGTGGGGTGGCGTGACTTTTTATCGATGTCAGCGGGCAGTTACATCTGCCCGACACTAGAGGTCCTTAGCTCCATTAGTAGGACCCCTGGGGGATGCTCCTTTCGCTTGATGGATCGTGAGTGCAAGATCACTCTCGATATGCTCCGAGCCTTCTTCCAGTGGCCCCATGTCCCGGACCTAGACCGAGCCTATGACCCCCACACACTTCCCACCTTCTTCATTCGACACACACGCCTTCTGGACACGTATCATGGGATCACCTCTTGCCTTTGACCCTAGTAGGGCCAAGGCCTCCGCTATCCTCCACCCATGCCTCCGCATTGTACAGCGCCTTATGGCGACCACTTTCTTAGCGAGGTTTGAGCCGGAGACGATGTCGACCCCTGAGCTTTACATGCTCTACAGGATGACTAGAGCGCGAGCCTTAGAGGTAGGTGGAGACGCCTTACTCCCCGCCACCTAGATCGATATTGCTAGTTGGTATTTAGACCGCATCATTATCTCTGTCGGTGCTAAGACGCATATCTGTTGGGATGGTCTGATTACCCGTCTGGCTCTCTTGTGCGGAGTAGAGCCCCAGCTGGCTTGCTTAGACCAACGGGCCCCACTTCCCTTTCCATAGACGTTATGGCCCGGATGAGGATGTTGCGTCCTCATGGTCAGCACCACTGGGTGTGGCTACATGGTCTCTTTGGCGCCGATTACATGGTTCTTCCGAGCCCCGCTCGAACCCATATTGGACCCGCAGGTGGGGAGTGGATTCCAGCGATGGATCTCCTCATCCTAGCTGCGTACGTGCTTGAGCCTGAGGGTGCTCAGCAGGAGCCCATCCGTCCACCTCTGGTCCCGGAGATACCTCAGCCTGCACTAGATTTGTCTACACCTTCCGACACCTCTGTCCACACTTCTGTCAGTGTCGGGAGTACACTAGCTGAGTCCACCACAACCACCACTGTACCAATGACCATAGATCCCATTTCTGCATTGAGTCCAAAGCGTCCCACCACCAAACTTGAGAGCGGTGAGCCCTCCTTCACGTCCGCAGTGGAGACCCTGGCCACTTTATTGTTCTCGACCCATGGGGAGTCATTTTCTGCACACTTCATGGCCTCCCCAGCCGTCGACACTTTTGTCCCCACTGCAGCTGTCTTCACCGAGAGTGTCGTGACGTCTGTCCCCATTTCTATGTCAGTAACCTCTCTGCCCTCCTCACCCTCTGTCACCATTTCAGCTTCTACTGCTGCTCCTTCCGCTTCGACGATTCCTGCCTCTCAGCCTCCTACAGAGGCTGCACGTCTTTTGTGAGCACAGCACCTCAGCCCCACCAGGTAGTTGCACCTGTCGTTTACGGTAGCCGTGCGAGGCAGCCCCGTTCCTCACCTATTCGACCCTCTGTCCCACCTCCCCCATACACACTAGTTCAGCATCTCCGTGCTCTAGAGGGGACAGTTAGTAGGCTCAGATGAGATTTCTGGGCCCTCTCCGCTACCGTCGCTGCTGTACAGAGGCACGTCGCTTTACTTCCTGGTATTCAGGCTAGCCTGAACCAGATCATTGCGCATCTGTCACAGCCACCACCACCACCACCACCCCACCACCTCCTCCATCATAGGACGGTGCTGGTGCTCCACCACCCACTTAGGCACACACTAGATGCCTCTCATACTTTTGCTGCTACTATACCGGATATCTTCCGTCTGCTGATTTTGCACCCCTCCTCCACACATGTTTTGGTCACTTTTTGCTCATATCTGTCTATATCATTTTAGGAGAGAGGAGGTTTTTTTGGGGACACCTATATTTGACCATCTTGATCTCTGCATGCATCACTTGCATACCCATCTCATTTTCTTTTATTTCCATCATGCATATATCCTCACCCGCCCCCACCCATATCATTTTTCTTCTCGGTGTGCCACAATCAGCACATTGAGTACACTGTGCAATTTAGCTTGGGGGAGTGAGTGTCTCACGCACTTTTCATTTTCATCACTTTTACTTTTATTTTCCCACCTTTCTTTGTTTTACACTTATTTTGACCCACTTTTTCATTTTTTTCTCATGCATCACGTTTTCTTACTTTTTTGTGTGCTACATATGTACAGTAGTTCTTATTTTTCCTTTATCCTTATTTCCTTTATCCTTTTACTAGAGATGAATTTTCTGTGATGATGATGACGTGGAATTAGCTTATCTCTATATGCATATCATTTTGTCATGCCATCGTTTTTATTTCAGATATCATATGCCATGCTTGCTATGCATTCAAGATAGTAACCCGCACCTTTGTTATATGAATGTGAATGAAATTCTTCTATTAGCTGAGTCTGATGATTTATATAGTATACTCTTCATAGAAAACACACCAAGCTTCATGCATTGATTGCTTAAATTTGGAGTACTGCTTTGTTGTCTGATATCACTTCTTATTGCATGGAAATTGTACGCTTCACTTTCAGGTTGATTGGATGTGTGCTATGATTCATATAACTGGATTAGTTTACTTTCTGAGATCAAACTGAGTAGATTACATTACTCTGCTGAAAGTTGTTGTGCACATTCTATATAGTGAACCGAGCGTTACATATTTTTCTTTCTCCACATATCTTGAGCATCATTTCTATACTTAAAATCATTGGTGAATCTCCCTATAGCGAATCTTATATTGGCATATCCCCCTTACTACAAACATGTATATCTCTCTATCTTTTGATTTGGGATCCTTATTGTATATAGTGATTTACAAGAAAAAAAGAAAAAAAGGAGAAAAGAAGTACATGTATGATCCCATTTCATTTCTTTTTCCTTCTTCCCTCCTTTTCTTTTACTATTGGAGCTTCAAAAATGGGAAAAGTCTTATTGTTAAATTTGATGCCACCACGCTTATAGATAAGTTTGGGGGAGAGGATCCAATGATGTGTGAGAGAGCGACTACTCGTCTGTGCGTGACAACCTAGGCTAGGTAATTTTCTATACTCGGGGAGAGTACTAAAAGTATTACAAAGTCCAGGAATTGAAATTTAGCATGCATTCCATGAAAACCACTACTTTCTATTCTTATTGCTTCATATTGTGTGATACCTTTTATACTCCAAATAGAAAGCGATCAATTGAAAAGTCTGTTGTCTATGATTATGTATATTGCTTTAAATGCTTCAGACGATGCTAATTCTAGAATGATTTCATATTTTATATTGTTTTGATATTCTTGGGTTTCAATATGAAGTGCATCCTTATATGATCATGATATCGAAATAAAAATCGTTGGCATGTTTTTATTCGCCGCATGCTATTTGAGCAAGCAAGTCCACGTCCTGAGAAAATGATCTAGCACTTCCCTCTTTGTTATCTTTTCTATCTTCTTTTTCCTTTTCATTATTTTTAACCGCCGGGTTCGCCTTTTACTCATCTTCCTCGAGGACGAGTAAGAGGTAAGCTTGGGGGATTTTGATCGCTCCTTATTTTACACCTTTTTTCTGCATGTTTCCCTGTCATTTCGATCACCCATATTGCGTTTTCCACGACTATTCGACGATATCGCGTTACTTTTCACTATTTCTTGTTTTAGTCGTATTTCAGGAGATATGGAGCGATTTGGAACGAAAATGAGATCAAAGGATTTTCACGCACATCGGAGCGTCACCCACAGCTCATTTGAGGAGTTAGCAGCGCTAGAGGATGAGTGGGAGAGGAAAGAATTCGATAGAATCGACGAAGAGGCGAGGAGGAGAATAAAAGAGCCCAGATATAGCTCACTCGGCCGAACAACCAGTTCACTCGACCGAGTGAAGAGCTGTACTCGGCCGAGTGAAACAGATACGCATAGCAAATTTTTAGCGTTCACTCGACCGAGTGAGAAAACTCACTCGCCCAAGTGCTACATGGATTTCATCTGAGAAGCGGCCAAGTTACTGGAAATTCTGAGAAGACCCACTCGGCCGAGCAAGATTGCTCACTCTGCCAAGTGAAGAAGCCACTTGCCCGAGTGGAACGGGGTGACAGACCCCCCCGAAACCCCCAGATTCTCTGTTTTTAATTGGGTCTGTCACTCGGCCGAGTGACATAGGTCACTCAACCGAGTGATGCAATCCGACTGTTACGCAGATTGGGATTTCTGGGCGCGCAGGGGCAGTTTTGTCAAGATTTTTTGGACGAATTTGGCTTGTATTTAAACCTAGTTTTATCTCTAGTTTTAGGAGAGACTTCTATTATTTTTTTGACGGCTATTCCTTTTGTAAATCTCAGCTGGAGATCATAGGCGACAATTTTGGTTTGTTCTTTCTTGCTAAAACTCTTATTTTTATGAATTGTCTTTTCTCTACAATGAATTGTGCTATGATTCTATTTGTTATTTTTGAGATTTCCATGGTGATGTGTGAGTAGTTTCGTCGTTCTAGGGCATGTGGATGAACCCTATGGACCCGATCTTTGAATTGTGATGAATGAATAGAATTGTTGCTAGGATTGAAGAAAGGTTAGGTTGTGATTGATTTACTACGAATAGATAGGAATTTCCATCGATTGGGGTTTGCAAGAGATTGGATCCCAATTGATGGGAATGCCTAGATATTCGATTTAGGTTTATAATTGAGATCCACTAGATTTGGTTTGCAAGAGATTGGACCAAAGCTAGGATTTTTATTATAAATCTATGCTAATATTCGTTTGCAAGAGATTGGACGAATATGAACTATCATAACCTAGGTCGTAGCTTGAGTTTGCACGAGAGTGGGCTCGAGTTGCGATTGGATGATGATGTCGATCTTCACGCTAGTGGCTTAGTTTAGGGTTTGCACGAGAGTGGGCCCTAATCTAGGTTGCTATAGACCGGCAATAACGCGAGAGCGTGAGCTTGGTTCTATATTAAGTTGCAACTAGTTCACCTACATTCAAGCTTTGCAACATCGATATTCATGATCCATAAGGATAAGAGACGGTCCGTAGTGGGGATTTCCTATCCCTAGACACTTTATTATATTGAATTCTGTTTGCTATTTGAACGATTGTGACATTACCATCAAAACTATTCTTATTCCATCGATAGCTAGGTGACCATAGTAGGATACTGTCAATTGTCCTCCCTGAGTTCGATACCTACTCGCCACTACGTCGTGCGCTTGCGGTAAAACTATAGTCGGTTTTCGGGTGTATATCCAGGCACGATCAGCAGCCTCAGATGGCACAGCTGAATCACGGGTCGGCAAGGAGATCGGCTGTGCTAAAGACTAGGCGGCGGCCTTATTGGTGCGAACAACAGAGCGGGTCGGCAAACTTGTTGGCACGTGCTGCTGCTCGGTCGACAAAGCTTGGAAGCACGGGTCAGAACAGTAAGCGGCACACACATGCGCTCGGTCGGATGGCACTGCAAGAGGTGCGGTCGGTAAGCAGGTCGGCAAGCAAGTGCATGCAGGACTTGCTACGGTTGACAAAGTTCTGCGGCTTTCTTCAGGGCTCGGCCGTTTTCTTGATGGTGCGGTAACCCCCAGCGGCACACAGATGATGCGGTCTGCAGAAGAAATGGCAAGGGAGTGGCTCGGTCGGCAAAGGTTGTTGACACTTGATGTTGCAGCGGTCGGTGGTAATGGAGATGGCGCTAGCTTCAACTCGATTGGCAAGGGTGGATGTGAGGCTCCTCCTTCTTTAAGTTGATGTTAGGACAATGTTGTTCTTGGGAATTGAAGCTTGGGTTTTGGAGCTTGGCAACTTGCGCAATATGTGAGAGAGCTTGTGAAACTTGCGCAAGTATGGAGGAGGCTTTGGCTATGGGGTTTTGACCTAGGTTAGCTTGCGGCAAAGGAACTTGGAGAAGTTGATGATGACATCAAGCTTTTGGCTTTGTAGCTTTGATATGGCCAACTCATTTTTCTTGTTACTGCCACAATTCCTCTCCTTCAACATGAAGGGGTTTTGTAGCATGGTTTTGGGTTTTGATTGCGACATAAGGGAGATGAGGGGTGGATGAATTCGGCTATGGAGAGGATCCCTAAGATTTAGGAATTTGAATGCTATTAGGTATTTGAATAGGATTGTGAGGGGATTTGGTATGAATGAGAGTTTGAAGTGGAATATGATAGCAATGGGATCAAGACCAATCTCTAAAAGATTTGATATGAAATTTCTCCTCATCTCAATCCTTTGACCAAGTCCACATTGCGACATGAATAGCAATTTCTCCATCTTCCACTTTGCTATATGAATAGCAATTCCTCCATAAAATTGACTTAGTCTCTCTTTGAAGAACTACGAGTATGCCACTCTTGAAAAAGCACTTAACACACACATTAGAACGTTCACAAACGTTTGTTATCATCAAACACGAAGTCAACGATCATTGTATCCAACAACATTAAATGATTATTTGCAATGGTATTAGGGTATCACCAAGCGGTTGATATATAGTAGGTAGGAGCCACCGTTCTCGTACATGGAACGTGCTCTCATCGAGTGCCAACTGGTAAATAGTATTTTTTATGCTCAAATTTTTTGTTTATAGTTTATGATTCTTGTAACTTAAATGCTTTATAATAGACACATTACTTGACATCTATTACATGGCGGTATGGGGATTATAATAACAGGTCACAACGTTCTACAGTTCAATTTACAGTATGGTCGGTGAGGTGCTGCAACGTATACTGCATCTTCTAGAAGGTGCATACACGAGTCATATTCGACGATTTTATAAGAGTGATATAGTCAGACCATTACAGCAGCATCAGACTAAAGGAGATGACACCGACCCATCTCAGATGCAATAGACTGACTTTGTTGATGCCAGCCCATCACAACAGCATCAAACTGAATGGGATAACGTCGACCCGTCCCAGTAGCATCAGATGGAAGGGGATGACACATGCCCATCATAGCATCGGCATACACAACCATAAATGGAAGGGGATATAGCAACACAACAAGCGCGTTTGTAAACATATACTTGTCATTTGCGATCAACCGTGCAATGATTATTTCATCGGTGATAGTTGTCGTGATCACCCACAATTATTCCAAAATTAGCTACAATGTATTAATTTTAGAAATAGTATTTTTCATGTGTGAATACATGTTGAATGTGATTGTAATGTACTTTGATTATATTGTTGAGTATTGGACTTCTTCCTACTTGTTGTAATGATGAGCAAACATAAATACTTGTGACTAATCCCCTATTTTGCAGTTAATCCATTGCCTAAGCTAATTATGAAGATCTACTAGCAATAGATGACTCACAAACGTCATTGAAGGCAAATAACATGGTTTGGATGATCATAGATGATGATTGAAGCTCCGTAAAGACTTCAAGCTCATACGATGGAAAAAAGAGATTACTCGTCAATGTAATTTTTCTTTTATCTCTTCTAGTATGTAGCTTAGAAGTTGAACTTTGATGGAGCACTCACACACATCTACATTCAGTCATAGGACTTCATTAGATCAATTGTCCTTTGATCCCAATTCAATTCTTTATTGTTTGTGCTAGGATTGTTTATAACAACCGACTGCTGAACAGTTTACAGTCGCCTGTCTCAAAAACAGTCGACTGTGTTTTGTTCTACAGTCGCCTGTTATGCACAGACTATTACAATATAGTTTTGGGCCTTCTCTGATTATTTCGCACATGCTACTGATGAACAATCCACAGGCGCCTGTCCAAATGACAGTCGACTGTGTTTTGTAAATCAGTCGCATGTCTATCCTTGCCCAAACTTTGTTTTATCTGAATTTAACGGCCAGTCGACTAATGCTGTATATACAGTCGACTGTCTATTGGATTAGTCGACTGTCTATGCTGCAACAGACGCCTGTCTGTAAGTCATTTATTTGACTCAGCTCTCTAGAAATTTCTCTTGCTTTTGTCAGTCGTCTGTTTAAAGATTTATAGTCGCCTATTCTGATTAACAGTCGACTGTATTATTTGAATCAGTTGTATGTCCTGTTTCTTGTGAGATTTCCAGTATTTGTCTAACTTACCCATCTCTCGTCCAGTCGCATGTCGAAGAAATTACAGTCGCATGTTGGTTTAACAGACGACTGTCTTTGCTTCATCAGTCGACTGTCCACGTGGTAAGTTACCGTTATGAATTCTCACCTACCCTTGCTGACTGTGCAATAGTCGACTGTGGATTGTTCAACAGTCGACTGTCGCGAGTTCAGATTCTATCCGTTGAGATTTTTATCACGGATTCCAATTGGGTTTTTGCCTAAACTATTTTGTGGATTTGAGAAAACTATAAATAGAGCTTTTACTGTTCCATTGGAAGGTTACTCATTCATTGCAAAATCTCTCAAGCTTTTATTTCCAAAGATCAAATCTCTCAAATCCAAAGCCCTAAGTATTTCCAAATCTTGTTCTCTTGCTCTCCAACCTAGGACCAAAGAGTGATCATCTAGGCAATTGGTACAGTCAAGAGAAAGGGCTTCTCCTCTCTTCCAAGAGAGTTCTTTAACACACATCACACTCCTCCTTCAAGTTCTACTTCAAGGCATAGTTGATTGTAAGTGTTGTTTTCATTATTTCATAACATTCGTTATTTGAGTTGTGCTCTCGGTTGTGAGATTGGTTTTGCTTGCTCCCTGGTTGTGGGAGTCAAGGACATCGATTGTATTCGATTGCACTTGTAGGGTTGCTACAAGTGGGCTTTAAGGAAACCTCAAGTTAGGGTTCTAACTTGAGTATCCGGTGGTATCCGGGTAGTAGGGACGTAGGATTACCGGGAACAAGTCGGGAATTGATTTGGGTAATCTGAACCCTTGAAACATCTCTGCGTTTACGTGTGTTTCATTTTGGGTTGTTTTTCTATTCCACACTATTTGTTGGATTGCATTTTATTTGGCGTAAATTCCTTTTATATTTGCATAAACACTATTTAACCCCCCTTCTAGTGTTTTCCCAATAGACAGGGTCCTTACATATATATATATATATATATATATATATATATATATATATATATATATATATATATATATATATATATATATATATATATATATATATATATATATATATATATATATATATATATGTGAGTGTGAATGTTATTGTGATGTAATGAGATTATATAGGTAAATGGATTTCCCTTAATCTTTTTAAGGGCCGTGATGAATAGAAAGTGAATATTTTTAAAATTTTTTTCATGTGAGATATATGTATCATGTGTGATACGTGTGATACGTGTGATATTTGTTGGATATGTGATACATTTGAGAATGTAAATTGAATGTTTTTGAAATGAATTTATATTTTCGATGTGATGATTGTGATTATATGTGATGGATGTGATGATTGTGATGTATGGATTTGAAGGATGTAAAATATATGATTATATGTGTGATATGTGTGGTATGTGATACGTGTGGTATGTGATACGTGTGATATGATTGATATGTAGGAGATATGTGTTAGATCTGTGTGATATGGGTGAGATATTTATTTCTTTGGTTGATTTTGTTAAATTTTTTTAATTTTGATATTTTCCTCATAAATTGTCCATGATACATCCACACACTCCATACCCTTTACCATGATTCATCATCGTCATCGTCAACAATATCAGCGAGATTATATCAGTTGCACCCCACATCGTACCCCCAATAAATTCAGCAACAGAAGCTAAGATCTGCTCTCAGCCGCTATAGAGTTTTGGAAAATGAAGATCAAATTGGTCGCACTTGCCAAGTGCAGCCAATTTGAACTTAGACTCCCACAACCAAACTAAGTTCAAATTGGCGCACTTGGCAAGTGTGGCCAATTTGAACTTCTTTTCCCAACACCCAGCAACAGCTGTGAGAAGCTCTTAGTTGCTATTGGGTCAGTGACCATCTTCTATAGCTGCTACCATGGGCTGTTGTTGCTACTTAGCATTTCACACAAATCACATTCAAATCACCCTCACACACCATGTATCACACATATCACACATATCACATATCACACACCATATATCACATATTAAGTATATCAAAAACTCTATCATCTTCACAATATTTAAAATCTCTATATATCAAATATCTCATATATATCACATCTCTCACATACATCACATTGATAAAAATAAATTCATCACAAATACATAACGCATAGAGTACATCACATCACATCACATATAATATCAAAATTTTAACTCACATTTAAATCTACTATAAAGTATATCAAAATCTCAAAATTGATCTTCATTCCAATGATTGTAAAAATCCAACTTTGCATGGAGTGACACTGGATTCACCGGGCTTCTTCATATGCCACCATATATAATCATTCCCAAGAGGGTAAAATCCAAAATTGCATCAGGCGCAGAAACTGCCTCCACCATGAGATGAAGTCAAATAATATTAGAATAAATTAGAACACCATATATATCACAAGTAATATATAATACATGAATTGTAAAATGAAAGTATGCTTGGGTAAGTGGAGGATTTCGACGACACAATTTGTAATGTCCGAGCTGATGACAGTGCTACACCTATTATGTATGTTGCCAACATGATGAATATCTATGGCCTTATGAATCTGAGTTGATGGAGGCCGATCTATAGGGCTTCTTTTGTCGGGGGAGTTAACATGCGACCATCCTAATCCTTTCACTAACGTTCAGAGGGTATGAGGTAAAATTCCAGGCTATATTAAATGCGATATCTTTCCACACTAACCCGTGGTGAACAGAACGACAAATATGCTATGTTCGAACCATATTCCTTCCTGGACAGTGCGTCAATCACAGAGGCACATGGCATGTGCTGAAGAATAGGAATATTATAAGTATAGCTGCAATGTTTGCCTTGTATCGTCACGGTATAACCGCGGTCGTGATTATCCACCACCTGCCATTCATAATCACCAAAACATGAGATCAAGAAACTTCTCATGACCCCAAAATCTCCTTTGTTGTTGGTGTGAAATTTTTCTTCCACCCATGTCCATTAAGCTGCCGATGGCAGAAACATTTGTTTAATATGTTCAAGTTTCTTGCAATCAATGCTTGTATTAGTAGCGATCTAGCTCCTTTAAGAACCACATTGAATCTCTCAAAACAATTGGTTTTCATGATACAGTAGCATTTCCCACCATCTGCATGCATAGCCCATCTCCTTCCTCCCCTTGCAAGTCTGCATTTAGCCACTCATCTACTGCAACGGACTCATCTTTGAACTTTTCACAAGACTCATTGAATGTAAGCAAGTCCAATGCATTACCAGCCTACCTCAAGTTCCTTTCCAATGTAATTGTTTGGTATCCATTCGATGTGAAATTTGCGATGCTATGTTAAAGACAATACCAATGGTGTCTATTTACAAACCATCCGTCCTACAATTCTCAACGAATACCTTTCATTCTATCAAAAATGAAGGTAATTGTTCGGTTCCGATGAGCACTGGTTATACATAAATATATACAGTTGAAAACCCACTTCTAATTTTCATGGTTCTCAGTTGACATAACATCGAATGCTAAAAGAAACAGCCCACCATTTGCAACCACTCCTATGGCCACTAGTAAACACCCAGCATATTTCCCATATAAAAATGTGCCATCAAAACTTTGGACCAGTCGATAATGCTTGAAACCTTCAATTGAAGGTCCAAATGTCCAGAACATCCATGTAATCTGTGTTACATCCCTATAACTTGTACCACTCCGGGTCCAATGGCATCATATGTGATCTTATAAAATATACCAATATTGCTTTCTGCTTGGCCTCTAAATACAGAGGGAGCCGGTAATATGACTCCTCCCAATCACTCAATATTCATGCTAACGCCTTCGATCTAGCCATTCATGTTTTGTAATATGATATTCTGACCCTTAACATAGTGTGTACGACTTCTTGGGTTTCTGTCGATATCAAATCTAGCTTTGTCCTCATCATTGGCACAATCATGTTACTGATTAAGGCTGATGTGACTTTATTATGATCTGTATTCAACGTAGGATTATTGTAGGTATGTTCTGCACCTACTTTCGATATCGTGTATGCAGATTCATCTCAGAATTTAGGCCATATATCACGGAATAGCATGTCTTGTTTGTCTTGACTGGTTTGAATGTAACATTATGCTTGATGCACCTGTTCGTCATTGATTTAATTAATTCGGTCTTTGTTTCAAATAGATCACCGACTTTAAGTATTCTGCTATCTTTGTAAAGTCTTGGCTCATCCAACCCTGTCCTAGATTATTTCTCAAAACTGTTGCATTTACTCATTGCTCTTCTTCCGGTTCATTTGTCAATGGCTCTTCAAATGCCACATTTGTGTTGTCAGCAACTGATTGTTGTATCCATGTGGTATCATCTTTGTTTATATCTGCAGCATAATGCATGCTATCCTCCCTTGCACCATCATGGTCGTCGTTATCAGTGCCATCACTTTCTTCATCCAACTATCTCACTATAAAAGTCGATGCTCCAACATCTATTGGTATGCAAAGTTCTTCTTGTTGTGATATGACTCCCCGGATTTGGTTTTGGATGATGAGCAAACATAAATAATAGATACTAACTTATTTGTGAGCGCAGTTATGGAGATCGTCGCCAAAATACCATGTACAACAAAAGCGACGTATCAAGACTTCTCAATACGCGTGATCGTGTGCCTGGAGCTTCGTTGAAGCTCAAGGAGCAATATTGAAGTCAAGAGGAATGAAGATTGAAGCTTTGAAGACGGCTCGTAAGGTTTATTTTATAGTCTTCTAGCTTCATAGATTAGAATGTTAAGCCTTGAGTAGGACTTACATTATATACTTCATTTCGCTCATATCTTAGAGCTAGGATATTCATAGAAGCCATTAGAAACTTTCCCGAAGCCTATCACTTCATCCCTCGGCTTCGAGTGCATGTTAGTCGGTTAGGAATCCTTCTTAGACCGACTAGTTGAGCTTGCCTCTGTACAGCCTGAGTTACTGTTTCGAGTTAGTCGGTCAAAGAACGTTTACCGACCGACTAGTTGAGAAACTAGTCGGTCAGCATTTGTTCTTAAACCGACTAAGTCATCTTGAAGTCAACCTATTCTATTTCGACGTTAGTCGGTCAAAGATCATTCACCGACCGACTAGTTGTGAAACTAGTCGGTCGGCAAGTCTTCTTAGACCGACTAGTTGTCTTTGCCTGTACTTCGACTTCTTGGCTGGTCTACCGTTAGTCGGTCTACGTTGTATCACCGACCAACTAGTTGATGAACTAGTCGGTCAGTGATCCTTCTTTGACCGACTAGTCTGCTTCAGAATAGAGCCGTTGGGATTCTTTCAAACTCGATTTCTCTTGCCCCTTTAAATAGAATCCTGATTCGTTTGAAGAGGGGTTAGAGGTCCTATTTCCAAGCAATTTCAGACCTAAGAGAAGAGCTCTCACAAGCTAATTCAAAGCTCTCTCTCCCTCACAAGAATCTCTCCCTTCACTCTTTGAGCCATCTTCCTCAAGAGAGATTCTCTCCAGTGTGAGCTTCTCAAGCCAAGAGCTTGATTCTACTCACCATACTCCATCCTAGGCTTTCATTGCTGGTCATCTTCTTGAAGCTAGGGTTTGGTGACACCCTCTTCCTCAAAATCCCTCCTTGCCCTAATTTGGTAAGATTTACTCAAGGCATAGGATTTTGTACGGTAAGAGTTTATTTCATTTACTTTCATTTTGTAAGTGTTTATCTCTCGGTTGTGAGAGTTGTCTTTGTGATCCCGGGTTGTGGGAGTCACAAATTACTTTGTGTATGATTTGACTTGTGAAGGTTGTTCACAAGTACTTCGTAGTGGAAATCTTGAGTTAGGGTTGCTAACTCAAGTATCCGGAGGGGATCCGGGTGGTTGGGACGTAGGATCACCGGGAACAAGTCGGGGAGACTTGGGTGGATCCGAACCCAGTAATATTGTTTGTTTGCGTATGTTTTAATTCTTGTTGATAATTGTTTAATTCCGCATTGTCGTTTGTTTCTTGCACAATAATTAGGAATAACTATCTTGATTATTTTAAGTACTATTCACCCCCCCCCCCTCTCTAGTACGTGTGCAGTGGCTTCCTAGGGCACAACACTTCTGGCATCACATTCGACTGATTAGGCATCGACTCCAGTATATATGGGCCTTGCATGTATATTGATTATGTTGCATGCCCTCTATATTCAAGAATTTGAATGCCCTGTCCAGCAACATTCCACTTTCTAATGACAAATGAAAACATGCAATTTTTTGAAAATAGAATTTACATTTTAAAGATATCGCATAAAAGTTTGCAATACTTGCACGATTTCGATACTTATGTATCCATATTCTCATTCTCTTATGGATAGTACGAACACCCTTCTCTTTTCGTATTCTCCCGATGATGATATCTTGGTTTGGAGAAGAAGACATAAATCATGCTGAGTTGTTATCCAAATCAAGCATGCGAGCAAATGTATCGCGTTCTTCAGTCAATTAGGTGTTGATTATTACATTCATCTCCACGTAAATTTCAACTGAACGTTGACTTACCTCCAATCTAAATAGACCATCCATATCGTCGTTATCAGATATCATCACAACTGCAGTCCTGCCCTCTATTATTTGCCAGTTGCACTTCAATGCATGCTCATGACGTCTGACCTTTGGGGCTTTGTATGTCCGATCTACTAGCTCACTATACGTTGACAGTCTCCTCAATATAATTGATTTAACTTTTTCCTTGACATATCTCAGCTCATGATGGTCATCAATAATTAAGTTTTCCATCATAATAGCATACGACAAAAATCCAATCACTTGCAGTTGTTAACACCATGCACAAAATTCCAAATAAATTTTTTTCTTCTCCAAAATTTCATATATATGCTTCAAAGAATTCATCTAAATCACATAAAAATATTTCTTATTTAGAGGGATGCAAAAACCTTACAATGATGAAACTGGATCAAAACCGGTCTAGATCCGGTTGTCTCTTGCCTTATCCTTCGCCCAACCATGTCAAATCCGGTGATTTTGGACTGAAAGATGTTGATTCTTGCTTTTTTTTTGATTCCAAATGGTCAGCGGCTATGGGTTTCTTTGACAGAGGAGGACTTGCGAATTGGGAAGAAGATGGCTGCTGTTGGTGGCCATATATGTGTAAATTGGCCGCACTAGCCAAGTGCGGCAATTTAATAGGCACCTGACTTAAGTCACGGGGTACATGACCTACTGGCCGCGCTTGTGAAGTGCGGTCAAGTCGGGTGATGGCCATCCGATCAATTGGCAGCACTTAGTGTTGAGTATTGGACTTCTCCCTACTTGGTGTTAATGATGAGCAAACATAAATACTTGTGACTAATCCCCTATTTTGCAGTTAATCCATTGCCTAAGCTAATTATGAAGATCTACTTACAATGGATGACACACAACGATCATTGAAAGCAAATGAAAGGGATTGGATGATCGTAAATGGTGATTGAAGCTCCTAGAAGACTTCAAGCTCATGCGTTGGATAGAAGAGAGTATTCGTCAATGTAAATTTCTTTTATCTCTTCTAGTATGTAGCTTAGACGTAGAACATTGTTGGAGCACACACATCTTCATTTCAGTCTTAGGACATCATTAGATCAATTGTCCTTAGACTCCAATTCAGTTCTATTCTGATTGTGCTTGTATTGTTTATAACAGTCGACTTCTGAACTCTTTACAGTCGTCTGTCTCAAAACAGTGGACTGTGTTTTGTTCTATAGTCGCTTGTTATGCACAAACTTTTACAGTCTAGTTTTGGGCTTCTCCGTTTTAATTCCTACAGGCGACTCATGAATGATTCACATGCGCATGTCCAAGTGACAGTCGACTGTGTTTTGTAAATCAGTCGTTTGTCTGTCTTTTGCCCAAAATATTTTGATATGTCTTTTATGGCCAGTCGACTAATGTTGAACTTACAGTAGACTGTCTATTGGATCAATCGACTGTCAATGTTGCATCAGTCGTCTGTCTGTGAGCAAATTTGTTGACTCAGATCTCTGGAAAATATCAGGGTTTTGACAGTCGTCTGTAGAAGGATTTACAGTTGCCTGTTCTATTTAACAGTCGACTGTTATCTCCTTGTCATTCGTCTGTCCTGTTATCCCAGATGTTTTCCAGAATTCTTCAACTTACCCAACTACGGCCAGTCGCCTGTAGTAGGATTTACAGTCGCCTGTTGGTTCAACAATCGACTGTCTACGCCTCTTCAGTCGACTGTCCATGTGGTAAGTTAACATTATGAATTCTCACCTACCCAATCTGACTGTGCAGCAGTCGACTGTGGTTTCCTCAACAGTCGATTGTCGCGAGCGCAGATTCTATCCGTTGAGAGTTTTCTCATGGATTCCAAAAGGGTTTTTGCTAATTCTGTTTTGAGAATTTGAGAAACCTATATAAGGAGCATCTACTGTTCCATTGAGATGTTACTCATTCCATTGCAAAATCTTTCAAGCTTTCATTCTCAAGATCAAAGCTCTCAAATCCTAAAGCCCTAAGAATTCCTATCTTCAATCTCTTGCTCTCCAAGCTAGAACCAAAGAGATATCTTCTAGGCACTTGGTGCAGTCAAGAGAAAGGGTGTTTCCTCTCTTCCAAGAGAGTCTTCAACACACAACACTCTTCTCCTTCAAGTTCTACTTCATGGCATAGGTGATTGTAAGTGTTGCTTTCATAATTCATAACTTTCGTTATTTGAATTTGCAATCGGGTTGTGAGAGTGGTTTGCTTGCTCCCAAGTTGTGGGAGTCAAGGTCAATCGATTGTATTTCGATTTCACTTGTAGGGTTGCTACAAGTGTGTTTTGAGGAAACCTCAAGTTAGGGTTCTAACTTGAGTATCTGGAGGTATCCGGGTGGAAGGGACGTAGGATTACCGGAAACAAGACGGGAAGTGACTTGGGTAATCCGAACCTTTGAAACATCCTTACATCTGCATTTGTTTCACTTTGGGTTTAATTTTAATTCTGCACTATTTTGTTGGTTTGCATTTAAATTGGTGTAGCTATCTTTTTAAATTGCATAAACACTATTCAACCCCTCTTCTAGTGTTTTTTCCATAGCCAGGGTCCTTACAATTGGTATCAGAGCACATGGTTATAGCTATGGCATCCAACAACAACAACGTTCCTCCTCCACCTTCGTACAACAATCACGACCGTGATGGAGCGTCCACACTTTTCGAAGGTCAATCAACGGTGCGTCCTCCACGTTCAATGGCACGAACTTTGGCTATTGGAAATCTAGGATGGAGACGTTCTTAAGGAGTGCTTCACTTTGGAGAACCCTCCACAAGGAATACATCGATCCCACCGAAGAGGATTTCGAAAAATGGACGACTTCTGAGAAATCCGCCGAAGTCAACAACGCAAAAGCAATGAACTCTCTTCATTGTGCGTTGGACCCGAATGAGTTCAACAATATATGCACATGTAAGAGTGTATATCAAATTTGGAACCATCTTGTCGTTACCCATGAGGGAACGAACAAGGTAAAACTTTCTAAACTTTATGTTGCTGTGCAAAACTTCGATATGTTTCATATGCAGGAAAATGAAAGCATAGCATCGATGTACAGACATTTTACCGACATCCCCAATGAATTGGAAGCTCTTAGTCAAGTCTATTTCGAACCAGACAAGGTAAGAAAGATCATAATGGGAATGACCTCCAAACGGAAAACAAGAGCTGTCGCCATCGAGGAGGTCAACAACTTCAAGACTTACAGAGTTGTGAATCTTATCGGGACTCTCATGTCTTATGAAGTAAGACGGGAGAACCAATTAAAGATTCGAGCTATGATGAATCCTTCGGAGGCCAAGAAGAAAGCTTTGGCATTCAACGCCAATTCCTCATCCTCCGATAGTGAAGATTCAGAAGATGAGATGGATTTGGGTGAAATGGCCCAAATGGCGAAGAATTTTCAACGCTTCTTTCGCAAAGATAAATTTCATTCTAACAAAAGATTTGAGTCTACTAATATTACTTCTTCTCTGTCGCGAGTTCAGATTCTATCCGTTGAGATTTTTCTCACGGATTCCAATTGGGTTTTTGCCTAAGCTGTTTTGTGGATTTGAGAAAACTATAAATAGAGCTTTTACTGTTCCATTGGAAGGTTACTCATTCATTGCAAAATCTCTCAAGCTTTTATTTCCAAAGATCAAAGCTCTCAAATCCAAAGCCGTAAGTATTTCCAAATCTTGTTCTCTTGCACTCCAACCTCGAACCAAAGAGTGTTCATCTAGGCAATTGGTGCAGTCAAGAGAAAGGGCTTCTCCTCTCTTCCAAGAGAGTTCTTCAACACACATCACACTCCTCCTTCAAGTTCTACTTCAAGGCATAGGTGATTGTAAGTGTTGTTTTCATTATTTCATAACATTCGTTATTTGAATTGTGCTCTCGGTTATGAGAGTGGTTTTGCTTGCTCCCTGGTTGTGGGAGTCAATGACATCAATTGTATTCGATTGCACTTGTAGGGTTGCTACAAGTGGGATTTAAGGAAACCTCAAGTTAGGGTTCTAACTTGTGTATCCGGTGGTATCCGGGTGGTAGGGACGTAGGATTACCGGGAACAAGTCGGGAGTTGACTTTGGTAATCCGAATCCTTGAAACATCTCTGCGTTTGCGTGTGTTTCATTTTGGGTTGTTTTTCTATTCCGCACTATTTGTTGGATTGCATTTTATTTGGCGTAAATTCCATTTAAATTTGCATAAACACAATTCAACCCCCCTTCTAGTGTTTTCCCCATAGACATGGTCCTTACAATTGGTATCAAAGCGCAAGGTTTTATCTATGGCATCCAACAACAACGACGTTCCTCCACCGCCTTCGTACAACAATCACGACCATGATGGAGCTCCACACTTTTCGAAGGTCAATTTACGGTACGTCCTCCATGTTTCAATGGTACTAATTTTGGCTATTGGAAGTGTAGGATGGAGACATTCCTTAGGAGTGCTTCACTTTGGAGAACTCTCCATAAGGAGTATGTCGAGCCTGCCGAAGAGGATTTCGAGAAATGGACGACTTCTGAGAAGTCCACCGAAGTCAACAACGCTAAAGCAATGAACGCTCTTCATTGTGGGTTGTACCCGAATGAGTTTAACAAGATATGCACATGTAAGAGTGCATATCAAATTTGGAACCATCTCATTGTTACCCACGATGGAACGAATAAGGTAAAGCTTTCAAAGTTATATGTTACCGTGCAAAACTTCGATTTGTTTCATATGCAGGATAATGAGAGCATTGCATCGATGTACGGACGCTTTACCGACATCACGAATGAATTGAAAGCTCTTGGCCAAATCTACACCGAACCTGAAAAGGTAAGGAAGATCATCATGGGGATGACCTCCAAATGGGAAAGAAGAGCAATCACCATCGAGGAGGTCAATGACTTGAAGAACTACACCGTGGTGAATCTCATCGGGACTCTTATGTCTTACGAAGTAAGACGGGAGAACCGATTGAAGATTCGAGCCATGATGAATCCCTCGGAGTTCAAGAAGAAAGCTTTGGCATTCAAAGCCAATTCATCATCCTCCGATAGTAAGGAATCCGAGAAGGAGATGGATTTGGGTGAAATGGCTCAAATTGTGAAGAAGTTCCAACGCTTCTTCTGCAAAGGTAAATTTCCCTCAAACAAACGTTTTGAGTCTACTAATGCTACTTCCTCTCTTTGTTATAAGTGTAATAAGCCAGGGCACATCAAGAGGGATTGCCCAATGCTAAACAACAAAGAAAAGTGGAAGGCACCGAAGTACCACAAGTCCGATAAGAACAAGAGAGACAAGAAGAAAGGACTCGTAGGTACCTTCGATGACTCAAGTGATGACTCATCAAGCGATTCTGATGATGAGAAGGGTGAGAGCGCCCACATGTGTTTCATGGCATTAGAAGACCTACTCTCGGATGAGAGTGATTCTGACACGGATGACACCGAGGTAACAATGGATGAACTTCGTATTGCTAATAAAGAACTATTTTCTAAATACCAATCTTTAATGCTTAGATACACTAGCTTAAAGAAATCAAATGTTAGCAAGTCATCCATTCCATGCATTATCAACAATGACACCATTGTTGATACTTTAACACTTGAGAAAGCGAGCTTAGCTTCTCAAAATGTCACATTGAGAGATGAGGTGAATTCCCTCAAATCTCAACTAGATCAAACACATCCTAAGGATAATAGTAATCTAATTACACGTCACAAACAATTGGGTTTAGAGAATGATTCTCTTAAAACCCAAGTGCACGAGCTCAAAGCACGGGTGTCCACCTTGGATACCAAAATTTCTTATTTAAAGGAGAAATATGAGCTTATGTCCTCCCGTATTGTGAGATTCAATAAGGGAAAAGGACAATTGGATGATTTGCTTGCAAACCAATTTCCGGCCACACATCGTGTTGGCCTTGGATTTGTAAAAGAGAATGCATCCAATGCTCGCACCTCCTATAGTGGTGTCACTATAGATTTTGTGAGGCCATCCTCCGGTGCATCCACAAGTGGTGTCAAAGACACTATAGGTAGCAATCCTACCAAGAATGTCACCACATCACCTTCTCTTCCTTTTGGCAAGAAACCCACTAAGGATGGAAACCAAAAGAAAGGCCATGCTTATATGTATACTAACACTCATCCACGTAGGAAACATCATACTTCACAAGTGGATAATCATGACACATTCTATACTCTGCACCCACGGACACATACACAACCACACATGAGAAATACTCATGTACGTTCTCCTATACACCCGTATACTCATACGCATCATTCTTTCATGTATGCTCATCTTCCACATGTCATGCATGATCCATATGCTTCATATAATATGCATGTTCCCAAGCATACATATCATCGTTGAATGTACAATGCATATCCTCCACCACATCTCTATGCTAGAAATCCTGTTCCTAAGAAGCATGCACCACATGGAAATCCAACACATATGCATGCAACCAGGAATAGGCCTCCCAAGATGTACACTACTTGGGGTCCTAAGAACACTAGTCTTAATAATAATTATGTTGGGAATCGAAAGTCCACTTGGAGTTGGCTTCCAAAGGGCTAATCCCCTTGGACCCAACAAACATTGGGTACCATAAGCTTATGGTATATTATATAGGTACCCAAGAGAAAGAAGAAGAGCAATAAATGTCTTATTAGCTCTAAAGGGAAATGATGGATTCTTGATAGCGGTTGCTCCAAACATATGACGGGAGATCCCTCATTGCTCTCCGAAGTGATTAGCATCAAGGATGGTGCAACGGTCACTTTTAGAGGTAATCAAAAGGGAACCATCATTGGAGTAGGTATCGTTGGTAATCCTTCAAAACCCTTAATTACTAATGTTTATCTTGTTAATGGTTTGTGTCATAATCTCATTTTCATTAGTCAACTTTGTGACAAAGGTTACAAGGTTAACTTTGGAGAAGGATTGTGTACCATTGTTGATTGTGATTCAAATGTTTTATTTTCCGGTATTATGCGTAAAAATATTTATTATTTGAGTTTGCCTAAAACCGTAGAAATTGCTTAGTTGCTAACACAAGTGAACAACTATTATGACATCGCCGTTTTAGTCATGTTCACTTCAAGCACTTATATAAGTTAGCTAAGCATGATCTAGTCAAAGGTTTTCCTAAGATTGTTTTTAATAAGAAAAACTTTTGTGATTCATGTCAAAGAGGTAAACTAAGTAAATCTTCATTTAAGCTTAAAGAAGGGATTACTTCTAAGAGGCCCCTAGAACTTCATCATCTAGATTTATTTGGACCAACTAGAACCACTTCTTTAGGTAATGCTCAATATGGATTAGTTGTCGTTGACGACTTTTCTAGATTTACTTGGGTTTCATTCTTAACTAATAAGAATGAAGCTTATGAAGAGTTTACCAAATTTGCAAAGAAGATTCAGAATCTTTTAGGATCCACCATTATCACTATTCGTAGTGATCATGGAAGAGAATTTGAGAATGAGTCTTTTACTAAGTTTTGTGATGACTCCAGGATAACTCATAACTTTTCCTTTCCTCGTGCACCACCACAAAATAGTGTTGTAGAAAAAAAGAATAGGACTCTTATTGAGTGTGCTCGCACTATGCTCCATGATAGTCATTTAGGACTACAATTTTGGGCCGAAGCGGTGCACACGGCATGTTATGTACTCAATAGGATCCTAGTGAGACCCCGAACGAACAAAACTTGTTTTGAGTTGTTTTGTGATAAAAAGCCTCAAGTAAAATATTTTCGTATTTTTGGTTCAAAATATTTTATAAAGATCACATTTGGTAATTTAGACAAATTTGAGCCAAGATCCGATGAAGGAATTTTTGTTGGATATTCCACACGTAGTAAAGCCTACCGGATATACAACAAAACTTCTTCAACGATTGAGGAATCACTTCACGTATCTTTTTATGAAGATTTTGATTTTCCTCATGTTGATGATGATAATGTAGATATTCTTTGTGATTCTCTTAATAATGTTAAGATTAATGATTCTATTGTTGAGACTAACACTTCTAACGAAGTTGTTGAAGTTTACAGGTATACCCAAAGCTTATCCGACCGTTCTAACCATCCCCATAATCAAATAATTGAAGATATTGGTGTGGGTGTTCGAACGAGATCGAGAATTGAAGAATTCTCTCATTGCGCATTTGTCTCTACCATTGAGCCAAAGAACATCCAAGAAGCTTGGGAGGATAGCTCTTGGATAGTGGCAATGGAAGAAGAACTAATGCAATTCGAGAGAAACGAAGTTTGGAAACTCGTACCTCTTCCAAGTGGTCACCAAGTCATTGGGACCAAATGGATCTTCAAGAACAAGACGGATGAAAACGAGGGAATCACACGGAACAAAGCAAGGTTAGTAGCTCAAGGCTACCGGCAAGAGGAAGGTATTAATTTCAAAGAATCTTTTACCCCCGTAGCTAGAGTAGAAGCTATTAGGTTGCTTTTATCTTTTGCATCCCATAAGAATTTTAAACTATTTCAAATGGATGTCAAAAGTGCATTTTTAAATGGGTTTGTCAATGAAGAAGTTTATGTTTCTCAACCTCCTGGTTTTATTCATGAAAAATTTCCAAACCATGTTTTCAAACTTAAGAAAGCGTTGTATGGGTTGAGACAAGCTCCTAGAGCTTGGTGTGATCGACTTAAGACCTTTCTTTTGAATTTAGGTTTTAAAATGGGAGAAGTTGATTCTACACTCTTCATTAAAGATTATGAAAATGACATTCTTTTGATTCAAGTTTATGTAGACGATATTATTTTCGGTTCTACTAACTTTAATCTTTGTCAAGAATTTTCCAAGTCTATGAAGGATGAGTTTGAGATGAGCCACATGGGAGAGCTCACCTACTTCCTTGGATTGCAAATTCGACAAATGGAGAATGGCACATTCATACATCAGACAAAGTACACAGGGGAGCTTATTAAGCGATTCGGGATGGAATCGCCTTCGAGCAAAAGGACTCCCATGAGTACTATTACTCATCTACACAAGGATGAAAGCAGAAAAGATGTAGACGTTCGTTTATATCGAGGTATGATCGGTAGCTTACTTTACTTAACCGCTAGTAGGCCCGATATCATGTTTTCCGTATGCCTTTGTGCTAGATATCAAGCAAGACCTAAGGAGTCACACTTGATTGCGGTTAAACGAATATTTCGTTATCTCAATCAATCTCTAGATTATGGGTTACTTTACCCTAAGTCTAGCACATATGAGTTAATCTCATATAGTGATGCCGACTTTGCCGGATGCAAGTCCGACAGGAAAAGTACTAGTGGCACTTGCCATTTCTTAGGAAATTCCTTAGTTTCTTGGTTTTCTAAGAAACAGAATTCGGTGTCATTGTTCACGACTGAAGCGGAATATATTGCCGCGGGTCTTACATGTGCACAAGTTCTTTGGATGAGACACACTCTTAGTGACTATGGTGTCAATTATGATACGTGCCCTATCGTGGTTGATAATCAAAGTGCAATTTGTCTTTCCAAGAATCCGGTACACTACTCCCGTACCAAACACATAGACGTGAGACACCATTTTATAAATGATCATATAGCCAAGAATGACATCATCTTAGAGTACATTGAAACCCAAAAACAAATTGTTGATATCTTCACTAAACCTCTTAAAGAAGATTCATTTGTGAGGTTGCGTGGAGAATTGGGAATTATGGGTGAATCTGAAATCTAGAAGCTTAAACTTTCATGTTATAACTCCTTTTTGAGCTCATATCATCTTGTTGTCTATCTTCATGTGCTTTATTATATATATATGTGATTAAGAAAGGCAATTGTGACTTAATTGATTTCATGAGTTTTTGAGATTGATTGGAGTGATTCGTGTTTCAATGGATTGATTTTTTTATGATGTATTTGTGATTAGAGTATAGGTCCTAGGGTGAGTGTTCTTATTCTCTGGAATTCTATCTCACTGTGCATTTTTGGACCAGGACAGACGATTGTCTTTCCTTCGACAGGCGACTGCCCTACTCTATCTCCTCAGTCTGAGAATTGGTATCTTTCACACAGCCGTCTGATGACTGCTTTACAATCGACTGTTAGTTTAACAGACGACTGCATTTTAGTCATCAGGCGACTGTTCTCTCTGTCAAATTTTTACATTGTTCTATGTTGTGTTGATGAACTGTATTAATTCTCGGCCAGTCGACTGTTGAGTATATGTCAGTCGACTGTCCAATGGACAGGCGACTGCATTTTACTTTCCAGTCGACTGCCCATCTTTCTGAGCTTTACCGTTATCACTTCATCCAGTCGACTGATATTTGTTCATCAGTCGACTGTCTTCTGTTGTGACGGTTCAAGTGATTTGATCCGAGCCGTCGATTCCTTGATCCAATGGCTCAGATTCATTCCCCAACTTTTATATTGGAGAAAGCCCAATAATTTCCCCACGTCGACTCTCTCTCATCCGATTCGAACGCTTCGTATTCCCGCTTGATTTCTCTTCCATAGTCGTTGATCTTCTTCCCTTCGTGAGTCGATTTCGTACTGTCGTTGCCGTCGATCTCCTCCTCCCCGTTCGTCGTTGCTTCTCTACTTGGTTTTCTTCTCTCTCTAGCCTTTTGTTAGGATTATTTTCTTCCGATTTCTTTGCATTGTTTCTCCTTCTCTCGTTTCCATGGCTCCCAAAACTAAGGGAAAAGAGAAGATTGTTGCTCCTAAACTTCCTAGGGCACCCAAGAAACCTATAGCCAAGAAGAAGGAACCCCACAAAGCCCGAACCAAGCATGCCGAGTCACCCGTTCACTCTTCCTCGCAGGGTTACTCTCCTTCAGCTTCCTCTTTCGAGGCTCAGCCTTTGATCACTCGTCAGCGCAAGCCCACTGGTGTTCACATCAATGAGCCTGCTGCTGAGAACCCCCATCTCTCGCCTTCTGCTTTGAATTCTTCAGAAGAGCCTCCTGTCGTACCCCCCTATGATCCCCTAGTTCCCATTTATCGAGACGATCTCTGCTTGGCAAAATTTCACTCTCTTCTAGGGATCAACCTTCTTAGGGAGCGGTACATTGCTTTCCCCGCCTTCACTGCTGAGAGGCTTTCTGACATTCTTTCTGCTACTCACCTAGCCGACCTTTTTCGCTTCTCTCAGATCGAGTCCCCCA
Source organism: Scilla litardierei (assembly GCA_030789695.1). NCBI lineage: Eukaryota > Viridiplantae > Streptophyta > Magnoliopsida > Asparagales > Asparagaceae > Scilla > Scilla litardierei. Next base: position 45,893,213 of record CM061142.1, read on the forward strand.
GAGCCTATCCATTTCTGGTGAAGCTCTTTTATGCGAACCGCGTTCGCGGTGAGTATTCGTCTACCGGCATCCTCGATACTGTCGTTCAGGGAACCCACATTTAGATCACTCCCTCTCTCTTAGGGACTATTCTTAGGATTCCCTCTGTTGGTTCCCTTCCCACAGATATCTGCATCTCCGAGATTGACGACCTTGACAAGTATGTCCTCCAGGATATGTTTCGAGATGTACCTTTAGCTCTTGATTCGGGTGTCAGATCATCTATGATCTCTGCGAGAGGTTGGGTTGTTCACATAGTGGTGAAGTCCAACATCCTGCCGTGGTATGGATCATCTGACCAGCCGTCTCAGGATATCATGAAGTGTATGTATACTATTTTCTCTGGCATGCCCGTGAACTGGGCCGGTGTCCTTCTTGATAGGATGGACAAGGTTGAGTTCACGACCTCCTCGTCTCACATTCCTTACGGTGGTCTTCTGACTCGTGTCTTCCGTCATTTTGGTGTTAATTTGACTCGTTACGAGCCCATGCCCTTTGGTCCTCTCCTCGACGCATCTGCAAAGTCGAAATCTTCTTCGGCTATGCAGACTGCCTCGAAGAAGAGGAAATCTACTTCAGCTCCGTCCTCATCCATTGTTCCTCCAGCTGACCTGCCTTCATCCTCTGCTCCACCATCTCGTGACATTCTTTTGGAGATGGTCTCTGGTCTTTACAGATTGATGTCTCTTTCTTTTCTCCATCAGGGAATACCCTTCCCTGAGGATCTGAGACAGTTTGTTCCTTAACTTCATGTGCCTCCTCAGCCCACTGATGTCGTTGAGCCTCCTGGTGTAGCGTCTACTCAGGATGTTGCTGCTGCTGCTACTGTTGCTCCTTCTGACCCTCCTCCAGAGGATACACCTGCTGTCATAGAGCCTGCTTCTTCTTCTGCAGCCCCTGGAGACGCTCACTCTTAGATAGGTGTTTGAGTGGTGTTAGTTTGGTGATGATTGTATTATTTGATGTATGATGGATGATGTTGTCATTGACTTTATATATGTATGGTGTTGTACTTCGATGTCGTCCTGATGATGTATTTTTTTGTCTTGATCATGATGTATCTTTTTGTGATGGCCAGGTAGATGCCCATCCGTTGATGTACTCATTTTCTATATATCTATATATGATGTTGCTGTTTATCTTGTGTCACACTATGCTATACTGTTTATCTTATCTGTGTGATGTATGATATGTTGTCTCCATGTATGCTATACTCTCTTTGATGTGCTTTTGAGACAATATATGAATTTGGTATTCGATTTTTCATGCTATCTCTGGTATGATGCATTTGTGAAATCTCTTTTGAAACTATTTTTGTGTATATATCTAATGTTGATATTGGACTTAAATTCCATTACTCACATGTGTATTTGATGTGATTTTATGATTTTTTGATTCGATATATCTTTATACTCCTTGATTGTTGTTAGTTCGTATTTAGCACTATTATTGTTGTTATTTGATCCCACCTTTTTGGATAATGCCATAGGGGGTGAGAAATAAACATACAAGATTCATAATGGATGTGCTAAGTATGGTCTAACGCTTGAATCTAAGATTTACGTTGCCTTAAATTCAGGGGGAGTAAGATTACAATGAATAGGGATTTTAATTCCTAGATTTCTTGAATTAAATTCATCCATATCTCACTCATTTGCTTCAATTGTTATATAGATGCTCTAATATTTGTTGACTAACTTGATTGGCATCTATATATGGGAGTAAGTTTTCATTGCACATAATTATTTATCTTTTTGTTTATGTTTGTTTGTCATCATCAAAAAGGGGGAGAATGTTGAGTATTGGACTTCTCCCTACTTGGTGTTAATGATGAGCAAACATAAATACTTGTGACTAATCCCCTATTTTGTAGTTAATCCATTGCCTAAGCTAATTATGAAGATCTACTAGCAATGGATGACTCACAAACGTCATTGAAGGCAAATAACATGGATTGGATGATCGTAGATGATGATTGAGGCTCCGTAAAGACTTCAAGCTCATATGATGGAAAGAAGAGATTATTCGTCAATGTAATTTTTCTTTTATCACTTCTAGTATGTATCTTAGAAGTGGAACTTTGATGGAGCACTCACACACATCTACATTCAGCCATAGGACTTCATTAGATCAATTGTCCTTTGATCCCTATTCAATTCTTTATTGTTTATGCTAGGATTGTTTATAACAGCCGACTGCTGAACAGTTTACAGTCGCCTGTCTCAAAAACAGTCGATTGTGTTTTGTTCTACAGTCGCCTGTTATGCACAGACTATTACAATATAGTTTTAGGCCTTCTCTGATTATTTCGCACAGGCTACTGATGAACGATTCACAGGCGCCTGTCCAAATGACAGTCGACTGTGTTTTGTAAATCAGTCGCCTGTCTATCCTTGCCCAAACTTTGTTTGATCTGACTTTAACGGCCAGTCGACTAATGCTGTATATACAGTCGACTGTCTATTGGATCAGTCGACTGTCTATGCTGCAACAGACGCCTGTCTATAAGTCATTTATTTGACTCAGCTCTCTGGAAATTTCTCTTGCTTTTGTCATTCGTCTGTTTAAAGATTTACAGTCGCCTGTTCTGATTAACAGTCGACTGTATTACTTGAATCAGTCGTCTGTCCTGTTTCTTGTGAGATTTCCAGTATTTGTCTAACTTACCCATCTCTCGTCCAGTCGCCTGTCGAAGAAATTACAGTCGCCTGTTGGTTTAACAGACGACTGTCTTTGCTTCATCATTCGACTGTCCACGTGGTAATTTACCGTTATGAATTCTCCCTACCCTTGCTGACTGTGCAACAGTAGACTGTGGATTGTTCAACAGTTGAATGTCGCGAGTTCAGATTCTATCCGTTGAGATTTTTATAACGGATTCCAATTGGGTTTTTGCCTAAACTGTTTTGTGGATTTGAGAAAACTACAAATAGAGCTTTTACTGTTCCATTGGAAGGTTACTCATTCATTGCAAAATCTCTCAAGCTTTTATTTCCAAAGATCAAAGCTCTCAAATCCAAAGCCCTAAGTATTTCCAAATCTTGTTCTCTTGCTCTCCAACCTAGAACCAAAAAGTGATCATCTAGGCAATTGGTGCAGTCAAGAGAAAGGGCTTCTCCTCTCTTTCAAGAGAGTTCTTCAACACACATCACACTCCTCCTTCAAGTTCTACTTCAAGGCATAGGTGATTGTAAGTGTTGTTTTCATTATTTCATAACATTCGTTATTTGAGCTGTGCTCTCGGTTGTGAGAGTGGATTTGCTTGCTCCCTAGTTGTGGGAGTCAAGGACATCGATTGTATTCGATTGCACTTGTACGGTTGCTACAAGTGGGCTTTAAGGAAACCTCAAGTCATGGTTCTAATTTGAGTATCCGGTGGTATCCGGGTGGTAGGGACGTAGGATTACCGGGAACAAGTCGGTAGTTGACTTGGGTAATCCGAACCCTTGAAACATCTCTGCGTTTGCGTGTGTTTCATTTTGGGTTGTTTTTCTATTCCCCACTATTTGTTGGATTGCATTTTATTTGGCGTAAATTTCTTTTAAATTTGTATAAACACTATTCAACCACCCTTCTAGTGTTTTCCCCATAGACAGGGTCCTTACATATATATATATATATAGCGATCTTCCGTTGCGAAAAAACCCATGTGAAAGCCGTGCGAAAACATTTTTTTTATTTTTTTGATTTTTTTTTAAAAATTCTTTTTTTGATGTTTAATCCATACAAATATATACCCCAGGGAAAATAATGGGTGAACCCGTTGGGCATTAGAGCACACATCCACCCGTTACAAATTTAACGGTCTCAAAACGTGCGAATTTGATGAAATGCCTTGATCGAAGGCCAAATGACATTATTTCTCAACCATTATTTTTTGAGGGGGGTATAACAACATATAATGAGGGTGGAAAAAAGAATTTTTGAAAAAAAAATTGCAAAAAAAAGATAAAAACATTTTCGCACCGTGCGAAATGTTCTCATTTGAAAATTTTCCTATATATATATATATATTTGGAGAAATAGCGTGTATCTTTATTAGTAACAAAACTGTACAAAATTACATGCAGCAGTACACAGGCAAGGTGAAATGAAGGAGTGGGGAGCGGGCACAAGCGCAGTCACCCACTACCAACAAACCCCTCGCCCTTTACCTGCCTAGAAAAATGCAACTCAAATGACAATAACCAATAAATAGAAAGCTCCCTAGCCAGCATATCTAAAATCCCAATTTTCCATAGCTTTCTTTGCCTCATGGGTATCTGGTTCTAGTTGATGGAGAACATCTTTAATAGACGCCGCAATGTCTTCAATTAGTACCGTTCTAGGTTTCTTTATACCATCAAATATCCTCTTATTTCTCTCTTTCCAGATGTGCCAAACCATTGCAGCAAGAAGAGTACGTGCTAATATACCAACCGTCCCCCGCTTCATAAAATTTGAATTTACATAGTCTCCAACACTACGAAGTAGAGGAACGATGGGATCCGACACCCCCGTTTTGAGCAGACTTCTGGAAAGTATATAATTCGTATATTCACATTGGAAGAAGAGGTGGTCTATAGTTTCGGCCTCATCTCCTTCACACAGCACACAACCAACCTCAATTTGAGGGTTCCATCGGGACAGTAGCTCTTTTGTTGCCAATTTTCCTTGAAATGATCTTAATAGGGTTATACTCATTTTTGGAGGGATATGCTTAGACCATACCAGCGAGTAGTAGGGAAATGGGGGTTTCCTCTCCCGGGTCCCCTCCCATGCGGCCCTGAAGGAGAAATTGGAGCTATCTGCCCAGGCCCAAGTGTCATTGCCCGTTGTTAGAGCAACATCATGAAGGAGTGGCCGAATGTTTGCAATTGATGGTTCTTGGGACCACCCGCCTGCACCACTCCAGTAAGATGAAACACTCCTTGCGATTGTTTCATTAGGGATGTCATACAAATCAGCCAATGGCCCGCAAGGGAGCCAATTATCTGTCCAGAACAAAGTAGACTCTCCATCCCGAACTATCCTCTTGATTAAGTGTTTAGAGAAAGTTCTGCAATGGAGCATGAACTTCCAGGTTCCGGATTGGGTAGCTGACCTCTTAGAAGAAAAAAATTGGGTGGTATCTTTATAGTTAGAATGCATGTATATATGAGTGTGAATGTTATTGTGATGTAATGAGATTATATAGGTAAATGGATTCCCTTAATCTTTTTAAGGGCCGTGATGAATAGAAAGTGAATATTTTTAAATTTTTTTGGATGTGAGATATATGTATCATGTGTGATACGTGTGATACATGTGATATTTGTTGGATATGTGATACATTTGAGAATGTAAATTGAATGTTTTTGAAATGAATTTATATTTTCGATGTGATGATTGTGATTATATGTGATGGATGTGATGATTGTGATGTATGGATTTGAAGGATGTAATATATATGATTATATGTGTGATATGTGTGGTATGTGATACGTGTGATATGATTGATATGTAAGAGATATGTGTTAGATATGTATGATATGGGTGAGATATTTATTTCTTTGGTTGATTTTGTTAAAATTTTTAATTTTGATATTTTCCTCATAAATTGTCCATGATACATCCACACACTCCTTACCCTTCACCATGATTCATCATCGTCATCGTCAGTAATATCAGCGAGATTATATCAGTTGCACCCCACATCGTACCCCCAATAAATTCAGCAACAGAAGCTAAGATCTGCTCTCAGCCGCTATAAAGTTTTGGAAAATGAAGATCAAATTGGTCGCACTTGCCAAGTGCGGCCAATTTGAACTTAGACTCCCACAACCAAACTAAGTTCAAATTGGCGCACATGGCAAGTGTGGCCAATTTGAACTTCTTTTCCCAACACCCAGCAACAGCTGTGAGAAGCTCTTAGTTGCTATTGGGTCAGTGACCATCTTCTATAGCTGCTACCATGGGCTGCTGTTGCTACTTAGCATTTCGCACAAATCACATTCAAATCACTCACACACACCATGTATCACACATATCACACATATCACATATCACACACCATATATCACATATTAAGTATATCAAAAACAATATCATCTTCACAATATTTAAAATCTCCATATATCAAATATCTCATATATATCACATATCTCACATACATCACATTGATAAAAATAAATTCATCACAAATACATAACCCATAGAGTACATCACATCACATCACATATAATATCAAAATTTTAACTCACATTTAAATCTACTATAAAGTATATCAAAATCTCAAAATTGATCTTCATTCCAATGATTGTAAAAATCCAACATTGCATAGAGTGACACTGGATTCAGCGGGCTTCTTCATATGCCACCATATATAATCATTCCCAAGAGGGTAAAATCCAAAATTGCATCAGGCGCAGGAACTGCCTCCACCATGAGATGACGTCAAATAATATTAGAATAAATTAGAACACCATATATATCACAAGTAATATATAATGCATGAATTGTAAAAATGAAAGTATGCTTGGGTAAGTGGAGGATTTCGGCAACACAATTTGTAATGTCCGAGCTGATGACAGTGCTACACCTATTATGTATGTTGCCAACATGATGAATATCTATGACCTTACGAATCTGAGTTGATGGAGGCCGACCTATAGGGCTTCTTTTGTCGGGGGGAGTTAACATGTGACCATCCTAATCCTTTCACTAACGTTCATAGGGTATGAGGTAAAATTCCAGGCTATATTAAATGCGATATCTTTCCACACTATACCGTGGTGAACAGAACGATAAATATGCTATGTTCGAACCATATTCCTTTCTGGACGTTGCGTCAATCACAGAGGCACATGGCATGTGCTGAAGAATAGGAATATTATAAGTATAGATGCAATGTTTGCCTTCTATCGTCACGGTATAACCGCGGTCGTGATTATCCACCACCTGCCATTCATAATCACCAAAACATGAGATCAAGAAACTTCTGGCTTCTTGCACCCGTGACCCTAAAATCTCCTCTGTTGTTGGTGTGAAATTTTTCTTCCACCCATGTCCATTAAGCTGCCGATGGCAGAAACATTTGTTTAATATGTTCAAGTTTCTTGCAATCAATGCGTGTATTAGTAGCGATCTAGCTCCTTTAAGAACCACATTGAATCTCTCAAAACAATTGGTTTTCATGATACAGTAGCATTTCCCACCATCTGCATGCTTAGCCCATCTCCTTCCTCCCCTTGCAAGTCTGCATTTATCCACTCATCTGCTGCATCAGACTCATCTTTGAACTTTTCACAAGACTCATTAAATGTAAGCAAGTCCAATGCATTACCAACCTACCTCAAGTTCCTTTCCAATGTAATTGTTCGGTATCCATTCGATGTGAAATTTGCGATGCTATGTTAAAGACAATACCAATGGGGTCTATTTACAACCCATCCCTCCTACAATGCTCAACGAATACCTTTCATTCTATCAAAAATGAAGGTAATTGTTCGGTTCCGATGAGCACTTGGTATACATAAATATATATAGTTAAAAACCCACTTCTAATTTTCATGGTTCTCAGTTGACATAACATCGAATGCTAAAAGAAACAGCCCACCATTTGCAACCACTCCTATGGCCACTAGTAAACACCCAGCATATTTCCCATATAAAAATGTGCCATCAAAACTTTGGACCAGTCGATAATGCTTGAAACCTTCAATTGAAGGTCCAAATGTCCAGAACATCCATGTAAACTGTGTTACATCCCTATAACCTGTACCACTCCGGGTCCAATGGCATCATATGTGATCTTATAAAATATACCAATATTGCTTTCTGCTATGGCCTCTAAATACAGAGGGAGCCGGTAATATGACTCCTCCCAATCACTCAATATTCATGCTAACGCCTTCGATCTAGCCATTCATGCTTTGTAATATGATATTCTGACCCTTAACATAGTTTGTACGACTTCTTGGGTTTCTATCGATATCAAATCTAGCTTTGTCCTCATCATTGGCACAATCATGTTACTGATTAAGGCTGATGTGACTTTATTATGATCTGTATTCAACGTAGGATTATTGCAGGTATGTTCTGCACCTACTTTCGATATCGTGTATGTGGATTCATCTCAGAATTTAGGCCATATATCACGGAATAGCATGTCTTGTTTGTCTTGACTGGTTTGAATGTAACATTATGCTTGATGCTCCTGTTCGTCATTGATTTAATTAATTCGGTCTTTGTTTCAAATAGATCACCGACTTTAAGTATTCTGTTATCTTTGTAAAGTCTTGGCTCATCCAACCCCGTTCTAGATTATTTCTCAAAACTGTTGCATTTACTCATTGCTCTTCTTCCAGTTCATTTGGCAATGGCTCTTCAAATGCCACATTTGTGTTGTCAGCAACTGATTGTTGTATCCATGTGGTATCATCTTTGTTTATATCTGCAGCATAATGCATGCTATCCTCCCTTGCACCATCATGGTCGTCGTTATCAGTGCCATCACTTTCTTCATCCAACAATCTCACCATAAAAGTCGATGCTCCAACATCTATTGGTATGCAAATATCTTCTGGCATCACATTCGATTGATTAGGCATCGACTACAGTATATATGGGCCTTGCATGTATATTGATTATGTTGCATGCCCTCTATATTCAAGAATTTGAATGCCCTGTCAAGCAACATTCCACTTGCTAATGACATATGAAAACATGCAATTTTTAGAAAATAGAATTTACATTTTAAAGATATCACATAAAAGTTTGCAATACTTGCACGATTTCGATATTTATGTATCCATATTCTCATTCTCTTATGGATAGTACGAACACCCTTCTCTTGTCGTATTCTCCCGATGATGATATCTTGGTTTGGAGAAGAAGACATAAATCATGCCGAGTTGTTATCCAAATCAAGCATGCGAGCGAATGTATCATGTGCTTCAGTCAATTAGGTGTTGATTATTACATTCATCTCCACGTAAATTTCAACTGAACGTTTACTTGCCTCCAATCTGAATAGACCATCCATATCGTCGCTATCAGATATCATCACAACTGCAGTCCTGCCCTCTATTATCTACCAGTTGCACTTCAATGCATGCTCATGACGTCTGACCTTTGTGGCTTTGTATGTCCGATCTACTAGCTCACTATAGGTTGACAGTCTCCTCAATATAATTGATTTAACTATTTCATTGACATATCTCAGCTCATGATGGTCATCAATAATTAAGTTTTCCATCATAATAGCATACGACAAAAATCCAATCACTTGCAGTTGTTAACACCAAGCACAAAATTCCAAATAAATTTTTTTCTTCTCCAAAATTTCATATATGTGCTTCAAAGAATTCATCTAAATCACATAAAAATATTTCTTATTAAGAGGGATGCAAAAACCTTTCAATGATGAAAATGGATCAAAACCGATCAAGATCCGGTTGTCTCTTGCCTTTTCCTTCGCCCAACCATGTCAAATCCGGTGATATTGGACTGAAAGATGTTGATTCTTGCTTTTTTTTCGATTCCAAATGATCAGCAGCAGTGGGTTTCTTTGACAGAGGAGGACTTACAAATTGGGAAGAAGATGGCTGCTGTTGGTGGCCATATATGTGTAAATTGGCCGTACTAGCCAAGTGCGGCAATTTAATAGGCACCTGACTTAAGTCACGCGGTACATGACCTACTGGCCACACTTGTGAAGTGCGGTCAAGTCGGGTGATGGCCATCCGATCAATTGGCAGCACTTAGTGTTGAGTATTGGACTTCTCCCTACTTGGTGTTAATGATGAGCAAACATAAATACTTGCGACTAATCCCCTATTTTGCAGTTAATCCATTGCCTAAGCTAATTATGAAGATCTACTTGCAATGGATGACACACAACGATCATTGAAAGTAAATGAAATGGATTGGATGATCGTAGATGGTGATTGAAGCTCCTGAAAGACTTCAAGCTCATGCGTTGGATAGAAGAGAGTATTCGTCAATGTAAATTTCTTTTATCTCTTCTAGTATGTAGCTTAGAAGTAGAACATTATTGGAGAACAAACATCTTCATTTCAGTCTTAAGACATCATTAGATCAATCGTCCTTAGACTCCAATTCAGTTCTACTCTGAATGTGCTTGTATTGTTTATAACAGTCGACTTCTGAACTCTTTACAGTCGTCTGTCTCAAAACAGTCGACTATGTTTTGTTCTACAGTCGCTTGTTATGCACAAACTTTTACAGTCTAGTTTTGGGCTTCTCTGTTTTAATTCCCACAGGCGACTCATGAACGATTCACATGCGCCTGTCCAAGTGACAGTCGACGGTGTTTTGTAAATCAGTCGTTTGTCTGTCTTTTGCCCAAAATCTTTTGATATGTCTTTTATGGCTAGTCGACTAATGTTGAACTTACAGTCGACTGTCCATTGGATCAGTCGACTGTCAATGCTGCATCAGTCGTCTGTCTGTGAGCCAATTTGTTGATCAGCTCTCTGGAAAATATCAGGGTTTTGACAGTCGTCTGTAGAAGGATTTACAGTCGACTGTTCTATTTAACAGTCGACTGTTATCTCCTCGTCAGTCGTCTGTCCTATTATCCCAGATGTTTTCCCGAATTCTTCAACTTACCCAACTTACGGCCAGTCGCCTGTAGTAGGATTTACAGTCGCATGTTGGTTCTACAGTCGACTGTCTATGCCTCTTCAGTCGACTGTCCATGTGGTAAGTTACCGTTATGAATTCTCTCCTACCCAATCTGACTGTGCAGCAGTCAACTGTGGTTTCCTCAACAGTTGATTGTCGCGAGCGCAGATTCTATCCGTTGAGAGTTTTCTCACGGATTCCAAAAGGGTTTTTGCTAATTCTGTTTTGAGGATTTGAGAAACATATATAAGGAGCATCTACTGTTCCATTGAGATGTTACTCATTCCATTGCAAAATCTTCAAGCTTTCATTCTCAAAATCAAAGCTCTCAAATCATAAAGCCCTAAGAATTCATATCTTCAATCTCTTGCTCTCCAACCTAGAACCAAAGAGATATCTTCTAGGCATTTGGTGCAGTCAAGAGAAAGGGTTTTTCCTCTCTTCCAAGAGAGTCTTCAACACACAACACTCTTCTCCTTCAAGTTCTACTTTAAGGCATAGGTGATCGTAAGTGTTGCTTTCATATTTCATAACTTTCGTTATTTGAATTTGCTCTCGGGTTGTGAGAGTGGTTTGCTTGCTTCCAATTTGTGGGAGTCAAGGTCAATCGATTGTATTTCGATTTTACTTGTAGGGTTGCTACAAGTGGGTTTTAAGGAAACCTCAAGTTAGGGTTCTAACTTGAGTATCCGGAGGTATCCGGGTAGAAAGGACGTAGGATTACCGGGAACAAGTCGGGAAGTGACTTGGGTAATCCGAACCCTTGAAACATCCTTGCATCTGCATTTGTTTCACTTTGGGTTTAATTTTAATTCCGCACTTGCATTTAAATTGGTGTAACTATATTTTTAAATTGCATAAACACTATTCAACCCCCCTTCTAGTGTTTTAACCATAGCCAGGGTCCTTCCAATTGGTATCAGAGCACATGGTTATAACTATGGCATCCAACAATAACAACATTCCTCCTCCGCCTTCGTTCAACAATCACGACCGTGATGGAGCGTCCACACTTTTCGAAGGTCAATCAACGGTGCGTCCTCCACGTTTCAATGGCACGAACTTTGGCTATTGGAAATCTAGGATGGAGACGTTCCTAAGGAGTGCTTCACTTTGGAGAACCCTCCACAAGGAATACGTCGAGCCCACCGAAGAGGATACGCAAAAGCAATGAACGCTCTTCATTGTGCGTTGGACCCGAATGAGTTCAACAAGATATGCACATGTAAGAGTGCATATCAAATTTGGAACCATCTTGTCGTTACCCATGAGGGAACGAACAAGGTAAAACTTTCTAAACTTTATGTTGCCGCGCAAAACTTCGATATATTTCATATGCAGGAAAATGAAAGTATAGCATCGATGTACAGACGTTTTACCGACATCACCAATGAATTGGAAGCTCTTAGTCAAGTCTATTTCAAACCAGACAAGGTAAGAAAGATCATAATGGGAATGACCTCCAAATGGAAAAAAAGAGCTATCACCATCGAGGAGGTCAACGACTTGAAGACTTATAGAGTTGTGAATCTTATCGGGACTCTCATGTCTTATGAAGTAAGGCGGGAGAACCGATTAAATATTCGAGCTATGATGAATCCTTCGGAGGCCAAGAAGAAAGCTTTGGCATTCAACGCCAATTCCTCATCCTCCGATAGTGATGATTCAGAAGATGAGATGGATTTGGGTGAAATGGCCCAAATGGCGAAGAAGTTTCAACGCTTCTTTCGCAAAGATAAATTTCCCTCTAACAAAAGATTTGAGTCTACTAATATTATTTCTTCTCTTTGCTTTAAGTGTAACAAGGCAGGGCACATCAAGAAGGATTACCCATTACTAAGAAACAAAGAGAAGTGAAAGGCTCCGAAGTCCCACAAGTCCGACAAGAACAAGAGAGACAAGAAGAAAGGACTCGTCGGTATATTCGATGACTCAAGTGGAGACTCATCAAGTGATTCCGATGATGAGAAGGGTGAAAGTGTCCACATGTGCCTCATGGCACGAGAAGATCCACTCTTCGATGAGAGTGATTCCAACATGGATGATACCGAGGTAACAATGGATGAATTACGTATTGCTAATGAAGAATTGTTTTCTAAGTATCAATCTCTAATGCTTAGATATACTAGCTTAAAGAAATTAAATGTTAGCAATTCATCCATTCCATGCATTATCAACAATGACACCATTGTTGATACTTTAACTCTTGAGAAAGCGAATTTAGCTTCTCAAAATGTCACTTTGAGAAATGAGGTGAATACCCTCAAATCTCAACTAGATCAAACACATCCTAAGGATAATAGTGATCTAGTTACACGTCACACACAATTGGGTTTAGAGAATGATTCTCTTAAAACTCAAGTGCACGAGCTTAAAGCACGGGTGTCCACCTTGGATACCAACATTTCTTCTCTTAAGGAGAAATATGAGCTCATGTCCTCCCGTATTGTGAGATTCAATAAGGGAAAAGGACAATTGGACGATTTGCTTGCAAACCAATTTTCGGCCACACGTCGTGTTGGTCTTGGTTTTGTAAAGCATCCAATGATCGCACCTCCTATAATGGTGTCACTATAGAATTCATGAGGCCATCCTCTGGTGCATCCACAAGTGGTGTCAAAGACACTATAGGTAGCAAACCTACCAAGAAAGTCACCACTTCACCATCTCTTCCTTTTGGCAAGAAACCCACTAAGGGTGGAAACCAAAAGAGAAGCCATGCTTACATGTACACCAACCTTCATCCACGTAGGAAATCTCCTACTTCACAAGTGGATATTCATGACACTTTTTATGCTACACACCCACGGACACGTACAAATCCACACATGAGAAATACTCATGTACGTGCTCCTATACACCGATATGCTCATACGCGTCATTCTTACATGTATGCACAACCTCCACATGTCATGCATGACCATATGTTTCATACAAAATGCATGTTCCAAGCATACATATCATTCTCGTATGTCCAATGCATATTCACCACCACATTGTTATGCTAGAAACCATGTTCCTAAGAAGCATGCACCACATAGAAATCTAACAAATATGCATGCGACCAGGAAAAGGACTCCCAAAATTTACACCATTTGGGGGTCCTAAGAACACTAGCTTAAATGATAGGAATGCATATGTTGATTCCTATTTTCATGATTTTATTAAGAATAGCAATTATGTTGGGAAGCGGAAGTCCACTTGGACTTGGCTTCCAAAGGGCTAATCCCTTGGACCCAACAAACATTGGGTACCATGAGCTTATGGTATATTATGTAGGTACCCAAGAGAAAGAAAAAGAGCAATAAAGGTCATATTAGCTCTAAAGGGAAAGGATGGATTCTCGATAGTGGTTGCTCCAAATATATGACGGGAGATCCCTCATTGCTCTCCGAAGTAATTAGCATCAAGGATGGTGCAACGGTCATTTTTAGAGGTAAACAAAAGGGAACCATCATTGGAGTAGGTATTATCGGTAACCCTTCCAAACCCTTAATTACTAATGTATTTCTTGTCAGTGGTTTATGTCACAATCTCATTTCCATTAGTCAACTTTGTGACAAAGGTTACAAGGTTAACTTTGGAGAAGGATTGTGTAATATTGTTGATTCTAATTCACATGTTTTATTTACCGGTATTAGGCGTAAAAATATTTATTATTTAAGCTTCCCTAAAACTGTAGAATATTGCTTAGTTGCTAATACAAGTGAACAACTATTATGGCATCGCCGTTTTGGTCATGTTCATTTCAAGCACTTATATAAGTTAGCTAAGCATGATCTAGTCAAAGGTTTTCCTAAAATTGCTTTTAGTAAGAAAAACTTTTGTGATTCGTGTCAAAGAGGTAAACTTAGTAAATCATCTTTTAAGCTTAAAGAAGGGATTACTTCTAAGAGGCCCCTAGAACTTCTTCATCTAGATTTGTTTGTGCCAACTAGAACCGCTTCTTTAGGCAATGCTCATTATGGATTAGTTGTCGTTGACGACTTCTGTAGATTTACTTGGGTTTCATTCTTAACTAATAAGAATGAAGCTTATGAAGAGTTTACCATATTTGTAAAGAAGATTCAGAATCTCTTAGGATCCACCATTATCACTATCCGTAGTGATCATGGAGGAGAATTTGAGAATGAGTCCTTTACAAAGTTCTGTGATGACACCGGGATAACTCACAATTTTTCCTTTCCTCGGGCTCCACCACAAAATGGTGTTGCAGAGAGAAAGAATAGGACTCTTATTGAGTGTGCTCGCACTATGCTCCATGATAGTCATCTTGGACTACAATTTTGGGCAGAAGCGGTGCACACGGCATGTTATGTACTCAATAGGATCCTAGTGAGACCCCGAACGAACAAAACTTTTTTTGAGTTATTTTATGATAAAACGTCTCAAGTTAAATATTTTCGAGTTTTTGGTTCAAAATGTATTATCAAGAACACTTTCGGTAATCTAGATAAATTTGAGCCAAGATCCGATGAAGGAATTTTTTGTTGGATATTCTACACGTAGCAAAGCTTACCGGATATACAACAAAACTTCTTCAACGGTCGAGGAATCTCTACACGTATCATTTTATGAAGATTTTGATTTTTCTCATGTTGATGAAGATAGTGTAGATGCTATTTGTGAACCTCTTAGTAATGTTAAGATTAATGATTCGATTATTGAGACTAACACTACTAATGAGATTGTTGAAGTTGTTCCAAGTGATGCAGGTATACCCAAAGCTTACCCGACCGTTCACAACCATCCACATAACCAAATAATTGGAGATATTGGTGTGGGTGTTCGAACAAGGTCAAGAATTGAAGAATTCTCTCATTGCGCATTTGTCTCTACCATTGAGCCAAAGAACATCCAGGAAGCTTGTGAGGATAGCTCTTGGATAGTGGCAATGGAAGAAGAACTCATGCAATTCGAGAGAAATGAAGTTTGGGAGCTCGTTCCTCTTTCAAGTGGTCATCAAGTTATTGGGACCAAATGGATCTTCAAGAACAAGACCGATGAGAACGAGGTAATCACAACGAACAAAGCAAGGTTAGTAGCTCAAGACTACCTACAAGAGGAAGGTATTGATTTCGAAGAATCCTTTTCTCCCATAGCTAGATTAGAAGCTATTAGATTGCTTTTATCTTTTGCATCTCATAAGAATTTTAAACTATTTCAAATGTATGTTAAAAGTGCATTTTTAAATGGGATTGTCAATGAAGAAGTATATGTTTCTCAACCTCCCGATTTCATTCATGAAAAATTTCCAAACCATGTTTTCAAACTTAAGAAAGCGTTGTATGGGCTGAGACAAGCTCCTAGAGCTTGGTATGACCGAATCAAGACCTTTCTTTTGGATTTAGGTTTTAAAATGGGAGAAGTTGATTCTACACTTTTCATTAAAGATTATGAAAATGACATCCTTTTGATTCAAGTTTATGTAGACGATATAATATTTGGTTCTACTAACTTTAATCTTTGTCAAAGGATTTTCTAATTCTATTAAGGATGAATTCGAGATGAGCCACATGGGAGAGCTCACTTACTTCCTTGGACTGCAAATTCGACAAATGAAGGATGAGACTTTCATACATCAAACAAAGATCACAAGGGAGTTTATTAAGCGATTCGGGATGGAATCGTCTTCAAGCAAAAGGACTCCCATGAGTATGACAACCCATCTACACAAGGATAAGAACGGAAAAGATGTAGACGTTCGTCTTTATCGAGGTATGATCGGTAACTTACTTTATTTAACCTCTAGTAGGCCCGATATCATGTATTCCGTATGCTTCTGTGCTAGATATCAAGCTAGACCTAAGGAGTCACACTTGATTGCGGTTAAACGAATAT
The DNA here is from genome assembly GCA_030789695.1 of Scilla litardierei. Classification (NCBI taxonomy): domain Eukaryota; kingdom Viridiplantae; phylum Streptophyta; class Magnoliopsida; order Asparagales; family Asparagaceae; genus Scilla; species Scilla litardierei. The sequence goes on from CM061142.1 coordinate 45,909,701, forward strand.
TTCGTTATATCAATCAGTCACTAGATTATGGGTTACTTTACCCTAAATCTAGCACATATGAGTTAATCTCATATAGTGATGCCGACTTTGCCAGATGCAAATCCGATAAGAAAAGTACTAGTGACATTTGCCATTTTCTAGGAAATTTCTTAGTTTCTTGATTTTTCAAGAAACAGAACTCGGTATCATTGACCACAACTGAAGTGGAATATATTGCCGCGGGTCTGCATGTGCACAAGTCCTTTGGATGAGACGCACTCTTAGTGACTATGGTGTCAATTGTGATACTTGCCCTATCATGGTTGATAACCAAAGTGCTATATGTCTTTCCAAGAACCGGTACATCACTCCCGTACCAAACACATAGATGTGAGACACCATTTTATCAATGATCATGTAGCTAAGAAGGACACCATCTTAGAGTACATTGAAACCCAAAACCAAATTACCGACATCTTCACAAAACCTCTTAAAGAAGATTCATTTGTGAGGTTGTGTGGAGAATTAGGAATTATGGGTGAATCTGAAATTTAGGAGCTCAACATACTTGTTATAACACTTTTTTTGAGCTCATATCATCATGTTGCCTCTCTTCATTTGTTATTTCATATATGTGTCTTGAGAAAGGCAATTGAGACTTCTGTGATTACATGCGTTCTTCAGATTGTTTTAAGAGATTTGTTTTATCAACGATTTATAAATTGACGTTGATTTTATGATGAGTTTATGTTTAGAGTATAGGTCCTAGGGTGAGGGTTCATATCCTCTGGATTTTTATCTAACTGTGCATTTTTGGACCAGGACAGACGACTGTCTTTCCTTCGACAGTCGACTGCCCTACTCTATCTTCTCTGTCAGAAACTTGTATCTTTCGCACAGACGACTGATGACAATTTTACAGTCGACTGTTGTTTCAACAGGCGACTGCATTTTAGTCATCAGGCGCCTGTCATCTTTGTCAAAATTCTCCAGTAGTCTCTGTATTTTTGATGAGTTTTACTGATTCTCAGTCAGTCGACTGATGCGTATTATACAGTCAACTGTCTCCTGGACAGGCGACTGTATGTTACTCAACAGTCGACTGTTTATCATCCTGAGCTTATTTCTTATCACTTCAGCCAGTCGACTGACCTTTGTTCAGCAGTCGACTGTCTCATGTTGTGGCGGTTCACTGCTTCGATCTGAGCCGTCGATTCTTTGATCCAACGGCCCAGATTAATTCGCCTCTTCCTTATAATCATCGAAAAAGTTCATTTCAACCCAAGTTTTCTCTCTCCTCCGATTGAATCCATTCGACTTCCTGCTTCGAACCCTCAGGCGATCACTCCTCCGGCGCTCCTCGTCCCCGCCGTCTCGTCGTTTGTCGAGTGCGCCGCTTGGACTTCGATTGCCTCGTTTGTCCTCTTCACTTTGGTTCTATTCTTTGTGTGTTCCTCTAATCGCGTCGTGACCTAGCTTTCAGTCGATTGTGTTCATGGATCCCTCTGGTCATCTTTTTCCTAAGGGATCTTTCGACTTCCTTGATGATCCGGTCCCCTCACCTTTACCCACTGATCCGGTTCCCTCCTCGCCTCCATCGTCTGGGGAATTCCTGAATATCGTGGTCGGTGACCTCATTCCTTCAGAGAATGTTGCTGAACACACTTCTCAGCCGGCTGATCATCCTCCTCGTACTCCTCCGTCTATACCCCTTGAGGATTTTCTTCTCGGTAGATTGTGTGACCGTGTCACTTCTCTCGAGAAGCTTGCTGCCACTATGGATGAGAAGCTCAATCTTCTTCTCGAGCTGCAGTACAAATCCCTCATGCTTCATGGATTTCCCATTCCTGTCGAGCTTCAGGCTCTGTTCTCTAAATCTGAGGATACTGCCCCTGTTGGTGTTCCTCCTCCTACAGGCTTTGTGCATGTACCTTCTGTTGTCCAGACCCCCGTTGTCCAGACTCCCGTTCTTACTCATGTGGTATCCTCTGCCGCTCGTGCTTCGTCTTCCAAAGGGAAGACTCCAGCTTTTCCTACTCGTTGCTCTGCTAGGCTGATGTTCCGCTCATCTGGTCGTCCCTCAGATCCCACTGTTATTCACATTGACTGATGTTGCAGCTGGTTCTTTTTATTCAGTACTCACCCGGAGACCTAGATTTTTTTTGGTCTGTTTTGGTTGGGTTGAGTGGTTCTTTAGTGTTTGTATGATGGATATTTGGTGATGATGTCTGAGTATCATGATGTATTTTTTTGAGATCATGATGTTGTATTTTTTTTTTGAGATCATGATGTATTTTTGTTGGACATGTTGATGTCCATATGTCCTTGTACTCATGTCCTTTGATTTATATATATATATGATATTGCAGTTTCGATTTATGTTTCACACATTGTGTATAATTGCCAATCATATCTGTGTGATGTTAGTGATATTGTCTCCATTTATGATATATTCTCTTCTGATGTGTTTTTGAGACAATATTGGACCTGATATTGGATTATACATGCTATCTGTGATGTGCTTTATTTTATGACGATATGTTCTCTTCCTATATCTCTAATGTTGATATTGGACTTTCATTCCTCTATTCACATAAGTATTTGATGTGGTTTTAAGAATTTTGGTTTTATAAATCTTTATACTCCTTGATTGTTGATAGTTATTATTTTGCACGATTATTGTTGTTGTTTATACTCCCACCGTTTTGGATAATGCCATAGGGGGAGAGAAATAAACAATACAGATTCATAATGAATGTGCTAAGTATGTACTAATAACACTTGAATCTAAGATTGAAGTAGTCTTAGATTCAGGGGGAGTAAGATACAACGGATAAGGGATTTTAAATCCTAGATTTCATAGATTAAATTCACTCATATCTTACTCATTTGCTTCAATTGATATGTAAATGACCTAATATTTGTTGACTAACTTGATTGACATCTATGTAGGGGGAGTAAGTTTTCATTAAGCACAATTATTTATCTTTTTGTTTATGTTTGTTTGTCATCATCAAAAGGGAGAGAATGTTGAGTATTGGACTTCTCCATACTTAGTGTTAATGATGAGAAAACATAAATACTTGTGACTAATCCCCTATTTTGCAATTAATCCATTGCCTAAGCTAATTATGAAGATTTACTTGCAATGGATGACACTCAAAGATTATTGAAAGCAAATGAAATGGATTGGATGAGCGTAGATGGTGATTGAAACTCCTAGAAGACTTCAAGCTCATGCGTTGGATAGAAGAGAGTATATTCGTCAAAGTAAATTTCTTTTATCTCTTCTAGTATGTAGCTTAGAAGTAGAACATTGTTGGAGCACACACATATTCATTTCAATCTTAGGACATCATTAGATCAATCGTCCTTGGACTCTAATTCAGTTCTATTATGATTGTGCTTGTAATGTTTATAACAGTCGACTGCTGAACTCTTTACAGTCGTCTGTCTCAAAACAGTCGAATGTGTTTTATTCTACAGTCGCCTGTTATGCACAAATTTTTACAGTCTAGTTTTGGGCTTCTCTGTTTTAATTCCCACAGGCGACTCATGAACGATTCACATGCGCATGTCCAAGTGACAATCGACTGTGTTTTGTAAATCAGTCGTCTGTCTGTCTTTTGCCTAAAATCTTTTGATCTGTCTTTATGGACAGTCGACTAATGTTGAACTTACAGTCGACTGTCCATTGGATCAGTCGACTGTCAATGTTGCATCAGTCGTCTGTCTGTGAGCCAATTTGTTGACTCATCTCTCTGGAAAATATCAGGATTTTGACAGTCGTCTGTAGAAGGATTTACAGTCGACTGTTATATTTAACAGTCGACTGTTATCTCCTCGTCAGTCATCTGTCCTGTTATCCCAGATGTTTTCCAGAATTCTTCAACTTACCCAACTTACGGCCAGTCGCCTGTAATAGGATTTACAGTCGCCTGTTGGTTCAACAGTCGACTGTCTACGCCTCTTCAGTCGACTGTCCATGTGGTAAGTTACCGTTATGAATTCTCACCTATCCAATCTGATTGTGCAGCAGTCGACTGTGGTTTTCTCAACAGTCGACTATCGCGAGCGCAGATTCTATCCGTTGAGAGTTTTCTCACGGATTCCAAAAGGGTTTTTGCTAATTCTGTTTTGAGGATTTGAGAAACATATATAAGGAGCATCTACTGTTCCATTGAGATGTTACTCATTCCATTGCAAAATCTTTCAATCTTTCATTCTCAAGATCAAAGCTCTCAAATCCTAAAGCCCTAAGAATTCCTATCTTCAATCTCTTACTCTCCAACCTAGAACCAAAGAGATATCTTCTAGTCATTTGGTCCAGTCAAGAGAAAGGGCTTTTCCTCTCTTCTAAGAGAGTCTTCAACACACAACACTCTTCTCCTTCAAGTTCTACTTCAAGGCATATGTGATTGTAAGTGTTGCTTTCATATTTCATAACTTTCGTTATTTTAATTTTCTCTCGGGTTGTGAGAGTGGTTTGCTTGCTCTCAAGTTGTGGGAGTCAAGGTCAATCGATTGTATTTCGATTTCACTTGTAGGGTTGCTACAAGTGGGTTTTAAGGAAACATCAAGTTAGGGTTCTAACTTGAGTATCCGGAGGTATCCGGGCGGAAGGGACGTATGATTACCGGGAACAAGTCGGGAAGTGACTTGGGTAATCCGAACCCTTGAAACATCCTTGCGTCTGCATTTGTTTCACTTTGGGTTTAATTTTAATTCCGCACTATTTTGTTGGTATGCATTTAAATTGGTGTAACTATCTTTTTAAATTGCATAAACATTATTCAACCACCCTTCTAGTGTTTTTCCCATAGCCAGGGTCCTTACAATTGGTATCAGAGCACAAGATTATAGCTATGACATCCAACAACAACAACGTTCCTCCGTCGCCTTCGTACAACAATCACGACCGTGATGGAGCGTCCACACTTTTCGAAGGTCAATCAACGGTGCGTCCTCCACGTTTCAATGACACGAACTTTGGCTATTGGAAATCTAGGATGGAGATGTTCCTAAGAAGTGCTTCACTTTGGAGAACGCTCCACAAGGAGAGTTCTTTGTTTATTTTATTTAACATGGATCTACGTCGTTGTTCTTTGTAATTTTTAAATCTTATTTATTATATTTTAAAGGTTGGTCATGTAGGCATTGTTCTTGACTCTTCACATCCGGAATAGTCAAATTGGGCTTGCTCTGTGGGCTTGCATGTGTCACAGAGTCCATCTAATAAACGCCTGTGATGAAAATATATTAAGAATAAATGATATTAACAAAAAAAATAAAGGAAATTAAGACTCTAAATAAGCCATTATCAAAAACAAGAAAATAGGTCAAAGTACTGTGGTCTAGCAACATTTACCTCTACTACGCAATTGGGCCATCAGAGATCAATCCCTGGTGGATACGGAACGCACGCGCGCCTTTTACCAGCTTTCCAATGTATTAATAAAAAAACAAGGAAAATAGGACGTCAGGAACCGATTACAAGGTGCAACAAATATTTACAATCTCATGGAATTCCGAAAATGATTTTAAAAAAAATAAAAGCCAAAACAAATTATGTACATTAATAGATTAAATAATGCAAATTCAGTCACCCCTTACATGGACAATCAAACCTGCATATGAGGTTACGTTTATCTAGACTTGACCTAACTACCCACTACACAATCGTACTCTATCTTATATTTATCAACAGTGCGAAGGGATCCAATGGATGTGACCATCAAACTTAAAAGAAAAGGATGAGCTCAAGAAGTAGCTTTTTTTAAAAACCCAACTCACTTTCATCAACTCAAGCGGGTCATCCTTGTAGTACAATTAGTGGGTTTCTAGAGAGGAAAAATGCTTCACGTCTACTGATTCAATGATCCAAGTTGATCCACGTTGCAGTAAATGGTACGATCGATCAACTTGATGAAAAAAAAGGTAGCCCCGAGCTTAATTTAGCATCACACAAAAAGACTCCAAGCATCAGTAAACACATATATTTCACCTCTTTGGTCGTCCGTAAATGAAGATGAAAGTGCAAAAATGAAGTTACTTTCAGCCGACATAGACCGAGATATCTTACAATTTTTACAAAAAAAAAGACAGAATGGAATAAAAGCACTTAAGAGACCCAATTGGCTTCGAGAATATCCGCACACGCTAAAAGGCATTATATTCTGCCTATGTCGGCATGCACCACATAAAAGAAGAAGAAGGGAGGTGCATGGATCTTAGCTGCAGCCATAGGAACAGGAGCTGTTGACCAACAGCAAGTGCCCGGCTGTTGCTCAACACGATTCATCATCCTTATCGACACAAAAAAAGCCATATTCAAGCTTTTCCCCTTGCCGTGAAGGAAAATACTGATCCCCAGCTGTCACTGATAAAAAGATTCATGCAAGTGCCAAGGGGTAGATGGGGGCTCAAAAAGTATTGGAATCCCTTGAAATTTGGTATGTTGATCATCCATGAGGTGAACAACAACCCTATGAAAAAAATTCCGAAAAAAAACGTGGGAGATGAGAGGAAATGGGGGCGACACCTTAGATTCAATCTAAGGAGGCACCCTACCTAGGAACACTTTACCCATATATATATATATATATATATATATATATATATATATATATATATATATATATATATATATATATATATATATATATATATATATATATATATATATATATATATATATATATATATATATATTTCAAGTGTTCCTAGGGTACTCCTTAGATTGAATATCAAGGCATTCCAAAACCAACACGTTTTTAGAACAGGTGAACAACAATTCTACCTGGCTAACTGCATCACTTTCAGAAGCAAAATGAAAGTTTTAAATACACAGAATGGAATAAAAGTAGAGACCCAATTGTCTTCGAGAATATCCGCACACGCTAAAAGGCATTATATTCCGCCTATCATGCACCACTCAAAGTGCACATAAAAAGATTCAGAGAGAACCGCAGGCAGCGACCATTTAAATTTTGTGTAACACAAAGGTGGTGTTGAAAAATGAGATACGATGTCTCAAGAATAGCGAGCTATATTGGAGTTCCAGGGTTTGTTAATGCAGCATGTGTTTCGGCTATGTGCGAATTTTCTATATGCGGTTACCTGTTGAGAAGGACAAACTAAAGGGACTTTGACAGCCAAATGAATTGAACCAAACTTCATATTAGTGATCCTTCAACACACAATAAGTATTGGACAGTGTAAATCTTGAATAGGTGCGCGTTTATATAGTATTGCATTAGTTTTCTCACATAAAGCGGCTTGTTTTTTTTGAAATCTTTTTTTTTCAAAAATTCTTTTTCCCAATCTCATGGATGATCAACATACCAAAAATCAAGTCATTCCAATACTTTTAGAGCTCCCATATATCCCTTGCAACTTTATGTGTTTTTCAGCACGTTTTCAGACCGTTGAAGTTGCAAGGGATAGATGGGGGCTTTTAAAGTATTGGAATGACTTGATTTTTGGTATGTTGATCATCCATGATGTGACCAACAATGTTATGAAAAATAATTTCAAAAAACATTGTGAGAGATGGGAGAAAATGGGGGCGACTCCTTAGATTTAATCTAAGAAGTCACCCTAGGAACACTTTACCCATATATATATATATATATATATATATATATATATATATATATATATATATATATATATATATATATATATATATATATATATATATATATATATATATGACAACCCAGAAAAATCCCCAACCCCCTCCCCCTGCCTTTGGATATTTTAGGAGGGTAAGGCGAGAGCCCGGCCGAGACTATGCAAACTGGGGGGGAAACCGCCGTGCCCCCAACGGCCCCCGGGTAATCCGAGAGGGGAGATGTAGCCCCAGGGTAAATAATTCCACAACAAATTCCACAATAATTACCAAGTCACGGCGGCCATAGGCCTCGAACCCCGCACCCCCTTGGCTTTGGAGCGGAATGACGAAGTTGCAAGGGGTAGATGGGGGCTCAAAAAGTATTGGAATCCCTTGAAATTTGGTATGTTGATCATCCATGAGGTGAACAACAACCCTATGAAAAAAATTCCGAAAAAAAACGTGGGAGATGGGAGGAAATGGGGGCGACACCTTAGATTCAATCTAAGGAGGCACCCTACCTAGGAACACTTTACCCATATATATATATATATATATATATATATATATATATATATATATATATATATATATATATATATATATATATATATATATGGTAAAGTGTTCCTAGGTAGGGTGACGCCTTAGATTGAATCTAAGGAGTCGCCCCTATTTTCCCCCATATCCCAAAATTTTTTTGGATTTTAATTTTTATGGGGTTGTTGTTCATATCATGGATGGTCAACATACCAAAAATCAAGGCATTCCAAAACTTTTAGAACCCCCATCTACCCGTTGCAACTTCATGGGGTTTTCAACACGTTTTTAGAACGTTGAAGTTGCAACGGGTAGATGGGGGCTCTAAAAGTATTGGAATGCCTTGATTTTTGGTATGTTGACCATCCATGAGGTGAACAACAACCCCATGAAAATTAAAATACAAAAAAATTGTGGGATATGGGAGAAAATGGGGGCGACTCCTTAGATTAAATCTAAGGAGTCGCCCCCATTTTCCCCCATATCACACAATTTTTTTGGATTTTAATTTTGATGGGGTTGTTTTTCACCTCATGGATGGTCAACATACCAAAAATCAAGGCATTCCAATACTTTTAGAGCCCACATCTACCCGTTGCAACTTCAACGGCCTAAAAACATGCTGAAAAACCATGAAGCTGCATGGGGTGGATGGGGGCTCTAAAAGTATTGGAATGAATTGATTTTTGGTATGTTGACCATCCATGAGATGAACAACAACCCCATGAAAAAAAATTCCGAAACAAAATGTGGGATATAGGGAAAATGGGAGCGACTCCTTAGATTGAATCTAAGGAGTCGCCCTAGGAACACTTTACATATATATATATATATATATATATATATATATATAATACATATATACATATATATATATATATATATATATATATATATATATATATATATATATATATATGTATATATGTATGTAAAGTGTTCCTAGGGCGACTCCTTAGATTAAATCTAAGGAGTCGCCCACATTTTCTCACATCTCCCACAATTTTTTTAGATTTTATTTTTCATAGGATTGTTGGTCACATCATGGATGATCAACATACCAAAAATCAAGTCATTCCAATACTTTAAAAGCCCACATCTACCCCTTGCAACTTCAACGGTCTAAAAACGTGCTGAAAACCCCATAAAGTTGCAAGGGGTAGATGTGGGCTTTTAAAGTATTGGAATGACTTGATTTTTGGTATGTTGATCATCCATGATGTGACCAACAATCCTATGAAAAATAAAATCCAAAAAAATTGTGGGAGATGAGAGAAAATAGGGGTGACTCCTTAGATTTAATCTAAGGAGTCACCTTAGGAACACTTTACCCTATATATATATACTAGTCATAACCCGTGCCCGCGGGCACGGTTCATTTAAGATTTTCCCACACGAAACCTTTGTTCCCCAAAAAATTATTTCCACAACCAAAATTAAAAAACAACAACAAATTAGCGAAAAAATATTTAGTGACACGGGCACTATCGTCGTGGGCGACTTTGACGCGGAACAACAAATACGGCGTGGGTGCCTTTGGCGTGGAACAACATATTCTGCGCGGGCACCTTTGGCGCAGAACAACGCGCAGGCACCTTCGGCACGGGCGCCTTCGGCACAAAACAACATGCGGGCGCCTTCGGCGAGGAACAACGCGCGAGCGCCTTCGGCGTGGAACAACAAATTCGGTGCGAGCGCCTTCGGCGGAACAACAAATTCGGCGCGGAACAACAAATTAGCGTAAAAAATTTAGCGAAACAATAAATTCGGCGCGGAACAACGTGCGAGCATTCGGCGCGGAACAACAAATTCGGCGCTGACGCCTTGGACGCGGACCAACAAATTAGCGTAAAAATATTTAGTGGCACGGGCATCTTCGACGTGGACGGCTTCAGCGCGGAACAACAAATACTGCGCGGGCGCCTTCGGCGTGAAATAACAAATTCGGTGCATGCTCCTTCAACGTGGAACACCAAATTCGGTGCAGGCGCCTTCGGTGCGGAACAACGCGGGAGCGCCTTTGGGGTGCAACAACAAATTCGGCAGGAACAATGCACGAGTGCCTTCGGCGCGGAACAACAAATTCGGCACACGCGCATTCGGCGTGGAACAACAAATTAGCGTAAAAAAGTCGGTGGGCCCTGCGTTGAGGGAGAAATCATTCGATCTGCACAACATTCAATCTGCAGCATTAAGTGCAAGTTAAAGTTTTTTCTCCCCAAATGCATTAATTGCACTGCTATTCCCCAGAAACTTTCATTTCTCAAAAAAATTTTATTTCCCCATAAACTTTCATTTCCCAAAAATATTTTTCCCTCCAAAACTTTCCACAAACTCTCATCACAACCGTTGATTTTCCAAGATTAAATCTGAACCATCCTTCTATCAACCTGTTTGTCCTAGTCAGCTTGTTCTAATCAGCCCTAGGATTCAAAAACAACTGTCAAATGTAATATAGATATCGCTCAAAATCTCATCTCGTGTCCAATTTCTCTTGCCCAAATTCTCTTATCCAATTTCTCTTGATAACATCCCTCAATTGTATAATAGATATCCATCCATTGTATACATCTAAAGGTTCATTGTGCATGATACTGTTTACATTAAAGTAATTGTATGCTTTCACAACTATTTAAATTTATGTTGTGTTTTGGCTTATTTTGAGCACATGAATCAAGTTATCTATGATTTGGTGAGATCTTTTGTTGCTCCATTTTCAAGTATAAAGATACAGCACGTAGATCGTCACGGATGATGGATGATGATTGGCATAAATGTTATCACATCCTATATCAATAGTTATGTTTTGTGTTCTGTAAATAATAAATTCATTCAATGTAGACTTGTGTTGCATTTGTACATTGCAATATGATCATGTGTTTACCTAAGCATCCCATTTTTCCAAATGCAGACTTGTGATGTTTTCCTCTACCTTATGTTTACATACAGCATCCCATTTTTTCATCAAAAGAAAATAAGCATCCCATTTTTTCATCAAAATAAAATAAATGGCCAGAGAACATAAATAGAAAGGACATGAAATTGCGATAGAAATATTCCATTGCTTGGCCAAAAAATACACTCATAACACAAAGTTTCGTTCATGCTTTATTCAGATATTCAGACTCAGACGCTCATCACATACACTGATCACATCCGAAATGAAAAAAAACTTAAAAGATATAATCACTACGTACACTGTTACATTGATCAGAATTCTAAGTCCTCCAGCTTTCAATCAGATCTCGGGTTAGGTCTTTAGCATCAATACAACCATAATTGGCTAAAAGTACACTGATAACAGTAGTTTCTTTCCAATGATCACGGCACAATAAATCCTCTCTTGGCAAAAAAAAGTATACAATTTAGTTAAAATTTCATGGTCATGCTGCAACAGACTGCTTGGCATCATGTTCATCGAGCTTCAACACATGCAATAGCTTTGGACAGGATTATTGGATACCTTTGGGAAGCTCCAACGATTTGGTAAAGTTCTGCAACGATTGGGTAGAGGTCTGCAAGCTGTTAGATGCGATCCCCACATATCTGTTATCAGAGGGCTGTCTCAAAATTAATATCAATACTTCATAAATTTCTGCAAATACCAGAACTTATACCATGTTTCCTGATCCTGCAATGTACATGTGCTACTGAGGAGCTAGAGCCTGTGTGCATGATACGTAGAAATGGAGCTGGGTTTCCCTCCTCTGCCCACGGGCGGAAAAAACTGAAACAATTGAGAAAAATCTTGCTGCAATTCACTGAATATGGAAGAAATTAAATAGAATTTTCGTTCATTTCTACCTCCAAACGTTTGATCAACACCGGATTGACCCCGGCGAGCTTCTCTCGTGCGAATTCCTCGTTGGTCTTCCATGCTTATTCATCGGCTGCATTGTGGTACATGGTTAATGACTGGACAAAATTTCACTACTATGCATTTTCTACAGGGAGAAAGGAATTAACTGACCAATGATGACCTGCGGAACTGGTAACTTCACTGGATTCGCCTTCGTCATTCTGACGATTTCTTTGAAGAGCTCTTTCTGGGAGAAACCCCTTCAGCTTGCCCATCACCATGCCCTCCAGCAGGTGGCTTCGTTTCCCGCCATACAGGTCCTTTGCCACCTGCTCGAATGACTCGAAGCTAACACGGTCCCCTTGGAACATTATTGCAGCTCTGGGGTCACAAAGTGGAGTATTGCCTAGAGAGAGCTCGTTATGAACTCCGACAGCTTGCTCGGGCTGAAGCGCTCGTTCGGCGGCACGTAGAAATCGAGGTTTATAAGCTCGTGCCTTGTCTCAGTCTTCAGCTGTAAATACATGTTCATCATGGTTAAGAATGTTGGTAGAGCAAGAACTGGTCAAAAAGTATACTTTTTTGAAAGAATATTGGGAGAGCACAGTTGAGATCATACCAAACGAAGTTACTCCTTTATAAATGGCTTGCTTGCAAGATGCTGTTGTGACTTGGGAGATTCTGATATTGTACCTTTTTTGGCCAGGGGAATCTCAACGGTAGACTGTTCAATTTGATTACACTGTTTCTTATAGTTTACATGAAAACCACTGATTGTAATATGTTATAATTCTGAAGGGCATGGATGTGCAACCCATTCTCAATGACAAAAGAATTGACAATCAAATATAGAGGTTATCAAAAGTATGGGTGAAAGGTTTCAAATTCATGCCAAAATCAGAGGTTTCAAATTCATTTGGAATTTTAACTATATTGCATTAAAAATTGTGTATCCAAATTTGCTATAAATATTGCATTAACCATATTTTAAACCATATTCAACTTAAATTGGAGGAAAGGCAAACCCAATGTAAATTGACAGTCATTACTATGAAAAACGGGCAGGTTTACATGCACATACATGCAATGATATTAATATACAACTAATTGCAGTGTGGGATATATGGTGAAATAGATAACTGGATCTGTGGATTAAATTACACAGCAAGTATCAAAATTGGGCCAAGATAATTTAAATTGTGTGAGACTTGATTTGGTTATGCTTGCCATATCCATCACATGTTCACTTGCATACCCTTTATATAGATCATCAGTAAGTTCAAGTTAAGCTGCCATTTTTTTGTTTTAGTAACTTGTCAAAACATCTGATGTTCATAAAATTTGTACCATCTCCTGAAATTTTCTAAAACATATCCTATTGCTAAAAGCCTTCCACATTTGTTTAACTACATCAAACTCATAAATGGCTCACACTTACGAAAACTCATGCATTTTGCAAGTACGGATATCCTGTAAAACATTTTTGACAAAGTTTGCAACTAATGAATAATATTAACTAAGGATTTGCAAGTTAAAATTTAAAAATTGACCAGGATGTATGAGCCATGTATGAGATTGCACAACTAAAAGTTGAGTAGGATGATTTAGTTGAGCAAAAATAGAGTTTCAGGTTCTTTTTTTTCCAGGATGTATGAGATTGAACATCAAACTCATACATGGCTCACACATACCAAAACTCGTACATTTTGCAGGTAAGGATATACTGTAAAAGTTTTTTTTCATAAAGTTTGCAACTAATGGAGTATGTTAACTAAGGATTTGCAAGTTTAAATTTAAAAATTGATCAGGATGTATGAGCCATGTATGAGATTGCACAACAGGATGTGTTACTTGGACCATGAAACATGGATGTTTTATACACATCTTTAGGCCTAGATTAACACAAAAATAAAAAAACTGTGAGGATTAAGCCCACATAAAAAAAAGCTTTAGGCAAAATGATGTTGAGGGAACCTGAATACTTACCTGAGATACAACAAACACCAACATTTCAAAAAAACAAAGATCTTTAGCCCAAATAAAAAAACAAAACCTGGAAAAAAAATCCAACGATTCAACAATTCAGGGCATAAAAAATCAAAAATACATGGCTTTTGATGTTTAGGATTTAAACCAGGCTGGAGAATCACCTGAGAGAAAGCAAGCTTTTATGTTAAACCATCGATTTTTACAAGATGTCAAATTCGTCTTGTGATGTCATGCTAACAATCACCTGAGAGAAAGCAAACTGTCAAATTCGTCTTTTGTTGTCCAACTCTGTGGGATTTTAACTTGCAGATTGAGAGAAACCATGCTGAGAGAAACCAACATGAGAGAAACCAAGCGGAAGAAAAAAAGCTGGATTTTAACCTGTTTGCTCTTGTTACTGATGTTGTATGATGGTGGGAATAAGACTGCTTATTATTACATGGTGATACACTTGCAAAAAGCGGGATGTTGTCCTATTGAGTTCGTAACTTTTAGTTCGTTTTGGGTATTACTTTCAAATCTTCCGGAGTAAAATTTGACATTCAGTACTTTGTGGGCACTTTGTATTGAGTTCTACCTTGAACTTCAGCCACTGTAGTGTGATCTGTACATGGAGCTTATTATTAAACTAATCATTATCTTGCATGTGTGTATGTTGGCACATAGGATTACATGTTTGCATGTTTGGGATATATAAATGTTGGAGCAGATGAGATTGCAGTAATCTCTTCCAGGAAAGGATTCATGGTATAGGTTTTGGCTAGTGAACTTGCTATGCTACAAATGCAATCATGCCAGAAATTCCATGCTCACTTGCTATGTGTTTGAAGAAAAAATAATTATCTGCTACAACTAACCTAATTATAATTAACTGCATGTGGTAACTGATAGGTTGACTCGATCTAAACTTCTGATTGATCTGATATCTTTGATTAATAGAAATCTAAGATGGGATAAGCTACAAGATGTGCTCCCTTCAGAAATTGGTGAACTCAAGAAACTGACTCACTTGTAAGTAGCGGTTACTCATCATTCTAATATCTGTGTCATAAGCATTTTCAGCTAATTCATCGCTGATCAATAATACCACAGATACTTAAGCTTCAATAACTTCAAAGGAGAAATCCATGTGGAGCTTGCAAATTTACCAGAACTTCGTTATCTATATCTTCATGAGAATCTCTTTATTGGAAGAGTTCCTCCAGAATTCTGCAAGATTTTTTTTCAGATGAGGGTTCTCTAATGCTGGAGATTGTTGCAGACGAAGAACAATTAAAGACGAAGGAAGATTGTTTACATGATGTTTCTCTGTATGAAAAACATGAAGAAATGGGGTTGATAAAGCATACATTCACATAATTGTTAATGGTGTTTTTGAAACACAAAAGTGAATCCGGTTGTTTACAGTATAAAAAATTGTTTATGGCGTTCTTTAAACACAAAAACGCATTAGCTTAGCACATCCCGTAGTTCTTCATTTTTGGTGCTCTAAACTAAAACATACATGTTTTTCAAAGATGAAGAATTGTTTTTCATAAAACATACATTCAAAGCATAAAAAAATTACATGATGTTTACATGATTGTTTACAGGATGTTTCTTAAAAATTGTTTACAGCATGAAAAACATGAAGAATTGAGGTTGATAAAATATACATTCACATAATTGTTTACCGGATGATTCTTCAAACATGTTTTTCATAAAATCACAGCATCAACAATTCAAAGAAACAAATTTTCAAACCCATGTGGGGTGACAAAAAATGAAGAACTACAAAAAATTGAAGCATACAAAAAAATGACACAAAAATGGAACCTGAAAAAATTCAATTGAAGAACCCAAAAAACAGATTCAGGGCATGAAAAAACAAAAATACATGGCTTTTGATGTTCAGGATTTGAACCAAGCTGGAGAATTGCCTGAGAGAAAGCAAGCTTTTATGTAAACCATAGATTTTTGCAAATACTGCAACCAAAATGAACCAAAATAATATATGTATAACATGATATCATTTTATTTCATTGAAAATTATATATATGTCCATTATGGAATTGATCTAAATCTTTTGTCCCAATGATTTCGCTTTTGCTATTGTTGTGTTTGCCAATTTTTTCATGAAGAATGAGAAAGAAAAAAATCAATATTTCAGTAGTATATTAACAAATAAAAGGTTCAAAAATTAAGCCATCATCGTGAGCAAATATCAATCACCATATAATGGGAAATCCTTGGTAGGCAGGCTATCACCATAAAACATTGAAATAAAGATAAATGTATGTGCATCATCTCATCCCCCGTTTATGCAATCAATTATCCAATCCCATACACCCCATTTTACAATATAAAGATGCCCAAATAACACAGAAACTTAAAAGAAAGAAGAAATAAGTACAATAGCTCTCTAACCTTTGGCCGAGCGATATCAGTCCCTTGGACTGTAATCTTTATGAGCTATAGAATCGCCCCTTCCTTATTAATTACTTCTTTGTATCTGCAACGATCACACTGCCAGGGTGTTAGGAAGGTCACTTTGCCTTGAGCAGCGAGAAATAAAAGCACAAAAATATCGAAAACCCCATGACTACTAATAATAACTCATAATTTATGTGTATCTGTAAGTTAGCACTTCATAATCATGTCAAGTAAAGCATCACCATTTTGTTGTGGTTTTCTTTATCCAAAAATACTAAACCAAGTCGCTCCAAAGGATAGTTAACAGACTTTTCTTTATCCAAAATACTAAACCAAGTCGCTCCAAAGCCATTGTTGGCATGACCATAAAATCGTGTTATTTCCCTTCATTTTTACTTCTGAAAGAAAAAATGTATAATAATTAATCATGCATTCTAATAACTCAGATATTCTTCACAATATTACAAATTCCTCTTATTTTGATGAAGATGAATTGAATGAGTGAGCATACAAAAGGTTTACTTCTATGGAACATGAGACCATAATAAGTTAGGAACATCAGAATTAAATTTCTTGATTCCAATCCCCATAACTCCAAACAATGTGCCATACGTGAAACAAATACCCCAATTACCAAGTCTACATTGAGTCAGGGTTATTATCATTATCAATAGACTTATAACAAAACAAAACAAAAATGCACACATAATTCAAACTATTTCTATTTAGTCCATGCATTCTAATGGAGGATAAGTTAAAAGATCAATATCGTTAAAAATAAGAGGCTGAAGTACAAACCATGAACCATCGGGAAATTGCATCTTTTCAATGAACTTAGTCGCTTTCGTGATGCAATTCTCTATCTCTTTTCTTCGGTGCCCCGGATACCTTTTTTTAAATAATGTAAGTGATTGGATCGCTGCCGATGTACATTCAATATATCTGTAAATGCATGTTTTATGATGGAAACAAATTAACAATACTTGGACAAATGAAATCAATTAAAAAAGTTTAAAGTGACTAAATCTTACGAAGTCTCAATTATTAGGCCCTTAATCATTTGTTCAGGATTGATAACCTGAATAGAAAAATATGACATTAAATCTCAACAATAGTATGGTAAGTTAAGGGAAATTTGGATACATTAGCATTTTGGTTAGAATGATTTTATGTTCAAAATTACTATAATGATATACAACATTAGACATGATCACATCTCGTGAAAGCGCTGCCATCCTTGGCGCACTTCAGCGAGTTTGCCACGGCCTCCACCCTATTCCTTGGCCCTGGTGAGTTCACATTCGATGAAACTCCCCTTTTGATCATCTAAAATAGACCCGTCATCAAATTTTATCAAAAATATATACATTACAAAATTACAAAATCATGACACGAAATGAAGTTATCGGAATATTAAAACTGGAGTAGTAGCAGACTATTATAATGGGTAAATGGATTTATGTTGGTTTCGGACCCCTTGCAGGTTTTGATATCGATAATATGTGGGTAGTTGCATGCTGTGAGGTTGCTGCTCAACTTTTTGATACGCTACATGAAATGATTGCTTACAACTTAATGGTATCCAAAGTTGGAATGAATCAATAATCTATGGTATCTGCAGAGGAGTGATTCAATTGTTTCAAAATGATGATATTTGGGGGGAAAAATAATAGTAGCGGATTATATTTGATCATGCCAACTCGTACTATGTAGAATCTAGACCATGGGTATATGTTCTCTCTGGAGGTGAAGATATTTAGAAGCTACTATGGGCGATTTTTGTTTCGGTCATTTTCCTTTTTAAAATAAATTGTTTTCGGTAAAATCCATATGAGATGGTATATTAAGTCATTGAAATGCAAAACTTTCGTATAGATCCTAAATGAGATTACAGATGCAGAATTGAAGTATTTCTTGCAAGTTAAATTGGACTTAAGCATGGTAAACTGCATCATAGCCTTTCATTAATGTACACGTTCACAAGCAACACGAATAATGATTTTCATCCCTGAGATTCAAACATTCCAAAATGAATATACCATTGATCCACATACATGATTTTCATATTCGGGATCTTAACATTCCAATAAAAAGAACAACTCCTAATCTGAGGACCCGGGCCCAAAACCCAGAAGGCTGTGGGGATTTGGTTTTTTGTCTCTCTGAGAACAATGGGTATTATAGGCATATGTGAGACATCTTTTATAATATTGTATAAGATAAATAACCCAAATCATACACAACAAAGTTCCACCATGTACCTCAAATGACCAGAAGAAAGGAGCAGAATTTTTTTAAAACTAACAGATAAAAGCATTCAGAACATCACAAATCACAACTTTGGCACTAAATATCAACTGTGAAGACAATTTGCTATGTAAAAATTTCAGCTTTGGCACTAAATATCAAAAAGATTAAATCGCACGGGCAGGCCAAAATTACACTAAAAAATGAATGTAGCCTTGATTCACCTTAAAACATTCAGATTTCAGAGCACACTCATAAAAGAACAGGAACTTAATGTTATCCATATACATGAAAATTGCAATCTTTCCCATGACTGAAAATTAGATTATTTTTCTTTTTTCTTTCCCAATCAAACAACTGAAATGGATAAGCATTGCAGCGAATAAATCTTTTTTTATCAGTCCATCATATGCAGAAAATTGTCCCTAACATCAAATTAGGACTATCAACCTACTAACCAAAATTTGAAATGTCTAATAAGAACCGCAATTAGATCGTTAGAAAAAAGAGTACTTTTATCAAGACCCACTAATAACAACTTCAGATTTCAAATTCATAATGAGACCAATTGGATGTTAACCATGAAACTTGAACCATCATGAGACCAATTGGGAAAATGAAAGAGCTCTATAGGAAGAAATTTAGGAGAAGAAGAAGTTGAAGGAAAACTTAACAGCATTATTAATACTAATGAAAGAAAAAGAAAAGGAAGTCTTGGAGACAGGTTCGACATTAATGCAACAAAAACAGCAATTTGATATACTTAACCATCAAATTGATATTGATTTCAAAATTTCAAATGGTGGCTATGCAAGAGGTATAGATTTTAAATGGTAAACTGGAATATGATTCCATAATGCAGAGATTAGAGGAAGCTTTGCAGAGTAATTTCATGGTAGGGAACTGGAGACCAAGACATTGACATGTCTTTGAACTTTATGCAAGTTCATCATCCCTCATCAGACAACTAACATTTACAAAAAAAAGAATTCCAGCTGGAAGACGGTGTTGATCAAAGAATTTTAGAACTTTATAGTCATGCATTCTACAGTACTGCAGGGTGAAACTATATTGCATGGTGTGTGGGTGTCAAGTTCACAATTGTATTAAGTGAAAAAGATTTAAATTTTCTTCTAAAGGCTTCACATGATTTAACTATTTATATGACTTGGGTCAATGTGATAGCTTCCAGATTCATGTTTTGCCATCAATTCTTAAGGCCATCAATTCCCCAAAAGGAGAACATCTTAAAAGAATACACATTGGAAGGTCCACCGGAAAAGCGGTCCAGGTAAAATCCTTGCTCACTGTAAGTGTTACTGAAGGGGTAAAATATTGAGGACTTGTTTAGTTGAATTTGAAAGGTTTAACAATTATCTCAACTAATTTTATGACAGCCTTCCATTGGGATCAACACCGAACCAGTGTGGGTTTTCACTTGGCATGTTGCTTTAATGTGTCTTGGATTAGCCCTAACAGACATAGTCTCTACACCAAAAACCTAACAAACAGAAGTTGATGATTACAGGAAAGAAAATGCATATAAATGGAATGGAGGATGTAGGAAAGAAAAAACATCCTGGAACATGCTCGAACCTTTATCTTGTCAGCAGTTTGATGAAAACATTGTGCCAATTGTGCAGGTAAGCAATCAGTTGTGCAAGTTTTCTTGCAGGTGTGCATGTTTGATAACATGATAATGGACATTCCCAATATCCTGATTAAATTAACACAAAAATGCATGTTTTATTTAGAGCCGAAATTAAACTAAACTAATTAAATTAACACAAAAATGAGAACTTGAACATATTAAATTATTACACAGGTATCAAAAACAAAAAAAACAGTGAGGATTAAGCCCAAATAAAAAAAACAAAGAGCGTTAGGCAAATTGATGTTGCGGGTCAACACTGATGCAATAATGACAGAAATACACACAATCTCAAAAAATACACTAATATGGATTTTCCATATGCACCACGATTAAACAGATATTTTTGTTATGCATGTGCATTATGAAAAAATGTATAGATTTTACTTCAACTTACATTGATATGAAATTTACATCTTTGGAGTTAAACATATGCATTATTTTTATTACTATGTGCAAGTAAATTGAGAATCTCTAGTTACAATAAAGCAAACAAACTTCAAATTCATCAACTTGTGCAAAAAAAAGCAAAAAGCAAGCTTGATTACTGATTATCGGCCACAATCTTATCCCTAACCAGCAAGCGACCCAAAAAAATCATTAGCAACCAAATTAACACCGTCGGAATCAATATTGAAACAAAACTAACCAAATTCCCAAAATCAGACACAACCAAAAAGCTCAAAAAATTCATCCCAGGACCACATAACCACAACAAAATTACTCTACAACTCGGAGGGAAAAAATACCTGATACTCATGAATCTACTTGCACCAACGACTAAAAATTGATTATTTTAAAGGCACTCGAACAGTCGATAATTTTAAAAGTTAATCATGTATATTTCACATACACCACATGTTTGTGCTTGTTGCTGCATGACAATGAGAAGATGATTGTGAAGAACACAATAATTTCTGGTGGCTGTAAATAGCATGCTCCTCAGCCTCCGATTCTCATTGCTATCTGTCAATGTTTAAGCCTAATCAACTATATTAACCAACTTATATATTAAATTGACTATACTCACCTTGAGATTAGGCGTTTCTTTGGCTTCAGCCGCAATTCGGCCTCCTTCCGAAGTCATCTTCAACATGTCCCTAGAACCCATGAAATTAAGCATGTGCTAGCACACTTTAGATTAAAATTCAACAGTAAATATATTGGCTCCATGGATTAAAGGATCAACATGTAACAAACACATAAAAATATTAACTGAAGTGAAACTGCAATTTATAACCAAAAATGGATCACAAAAATTAATTTTTCTTCTTAAATTTTGGCTACAAAAAATACATAAGCATCTATTTGTTGACATTATGGTCTATTGGCGATAGGGTTTAGTTTTCTAATGTGTGCATAACAAAAGTAGAAAACGATTGGATTACAGTAATCATAATGCACATGGTTGTTGACACGTTCAACATATTGATCATGTGCAGAGTATGTTCAAATCATATTGCCAAAATTCTGAAAGTTCTACCCATAAAATAGAAGCACCGCAATCCATAAAAATGAAAGCCTAAAATTCATATATATGATAAATTTTAACTAACCTTCGATGTGACCTCGCCTGACCTCTCCTTGCAAATCCTCCACCATCCTGTTAATTTAACAATAATTAAAGATATCAGTAATAAAAGAACATACATTCAAATTGGTTACACAAAGTAACCAAATTCAACAAAGTAGGACCTTCGGATCTCAAGCTACAATCCATCAATAAATCAGTAACATGCAAATCACATAAAAGGAGAGAACCCCGATGGTAAATAGATAATTAGGAGCAAACCCAAAAATCAAAAGATCATTTTGATAGATAAAATAGATGAAAGGTCTTACCTTTGGGTTGATAGCTAATTAGGAGTAAACTCAGAAATAAAAAAATCTCAATTTGATAGATAAAATTGATGAAAGGTGTCACCTTTGACCCGATGCACCTGACATCTTTCATGTTAGATCCTCCCTCAATCAGCGATGCTTGCACTCGGATCAGTAGGGTGTTTTGATCTGAACTATGGCTATGGTTAGGGTTTTTGGATCTGAACATTGAAGAAGCGAGATGTGAATGGATCGACTCGAGAGCTCGGGGAAGGATCGACTCCATTAGGGCCGTATGCAACAGTTTGGTTTGAGGGGTATGCGGCAGAGAGATTGAATTTTCCCCCGCATTTTGAGCTCCCCGCCCCCCATTTTGAGTTCCCCCCCAAACATTTTGAGTTCGTCTCCCAACGTGACTGGAAATGGCGATGAAGAGCATGATTTGAAAGGGGAGGATGATTTTCAGATTTTTTTCTCTCACATGCGCGTGACTGCGGGACCCATTCTTAGTGACTGGGACAAACAAAGATATTACTGGACTTATGACTGGGACAAAATTCAAAAAAGGTTGTGTTTTATAGAATAGATAGATAGATAGATAGATAGATAGATAGATAGATAGATATATATATATATATATATATATATATATATATATATATATATATATATATATATATATATATATATATATGGATTAATGGGTATCATACGCCATATGAGATAGGCTCTCATACGCCCTCTCACATAAAGCAACCAAGTACAAGCCCACATGGGCTTGTACTTGGTTGTACTTGGTTGCTTTATGTGAGAGGGCGTATGAGAGCCTATCTCATATGGCGTATGATACCCATTAATCCCATATATATATATATATATATATATATATATATATATATATATATATGAGGTGGGATCAAATGACCCCCAAAAATAACCCCCAAAAATGACCCCCTATCAAAAATCCTATGCCCCCCATTTTTTCGGAAGATCCGAACCGTTCATCTTGATCTCCATCCTCTAAATACCTGACCCACCACTTTTCAACCCGATCCCATGTGTTTTGCCCGTTCATCAACCATTCGCAAAAGTTCTGTTCATGTTAAACCGTTAAATTTGGGTCGGATAGATGAACAGGCAAAACACATGGGATCGGGTTGAAAATTGGTGGGTCGGGTATTTAGAGGGTGGAGATCAAGATGAACGGTTTGGATCTTCCGAAAAAATGAGGGGCATAGGATTTTTGATAGGGGGTCATTTTTGGGGGTTATTTTTGGGGGTCATTTGATCCCTCCTCTATATATATATATATATATATATATATATATATATATATATATATATATATATATATATATATATATATATAGATTAATGGGCAAAAGCTGCCAGCTGATCCCTTGGATCAGGTGGTCCCAGTTGGCATCATCCCATTCGTCCACATCACCACAGTCACATGGGCTCTTTTGGATTACAATTTGGGTTTCTTTGAAAAAAAACCAATGGCTGTTTTCACAAAGCACCCCGCCTTGGAACTGCTGCGCCCGTCATCTCGTGAAGCTGGAGAGGCGTTGGAAAAAAAAGAAACCCAAATCTCTCCGTTCCTCCTCCTCTCTCTCTGCTCTCTTCTCGTCTATCATCGTCCCCATGCCGCCGCTCTCTCACCTGATCCGCGTGCCCCTCGTCGGCAACCTAGCTCCAACGATCGCCTAGATCCGACCCTTGACCTTGCCGTTCCCTCAAACTCTGAAACTCCGACACCTTCTTATCTAGATCTGAACCAACGGAAAGTCTCCTCCTTCTCAAGGCGGAACGAAAATGCGCCTTCTTTTACGAGAACGTGACATGGATGGAGTTCCACAGTAAGAGCCAGTGCCAATTGGAGGCGGTACGCTTGACATCAAGGTCTGTTTTTAATGAAGGATTATTTCTTGGTTATTGGTTTTGGGGGATGGGTCTCGATGAATTTTCTTGCTTGATGTTTTTTGGCTTGTTAAGTTTGCAAAAGTAAGAACATGTTTGTGCAATTTTTAAACATATTTGCTCTGATTTGGGGTGTAGAGGTGTACATGAGAGCGGATCCTAACTTCAGTGGAACTCCTCAAATCGGTATTTAACTGTTTATATCTGGAAGAAGAAAGAAAAGCACGAAATTGGTCACAGTTAAGTGATGGTCATTTGTAGAATGATTTTGTTAGTATGATATGATATAGTTTGATAAATTTGATGACACATACACTGAGAAAAAATAATCAACAAGGAAAATCAAACCTTTATTTTATCGTCCTGTAATTTTTTTAACACATTCATGGATTTGTTTATTTTAGTAGGAGACCAGTAATTCAATGACTATAAGTCAATCAGCACTGAGTTGTTATCTGCAAACTGAGTTCATGGCATCAGTTTGTGGGAATCAGATGCTTTAATTTCATAGCTGTGATCTATTTTCAGAGATGTGATCTATTTTCATCTGCAAACTGAGTTTATTGTAATGTTTTTATTATGCAGTCAAGATGGTGCAATCATCTAGCCGAGGAAGCACGTCGAGGACTCGTTCGGGCAGTCAAAGGCAAGGCTGTGACGGACCAAAGTGTTATTGCTCCTTAGTTTCATACGAGAGGATATCAAACTCAGAAAACAATCCTGGCCGTCCATACTTCAATTGTCCAAACTTCCCACGTGGGTGTGATTTCTTCTTGTGGGTAAGCGATACAGAACGAAATGTGGAAACAGAATTTGCATTCGATAGCCGGGACCAATACCATGGGAGGACAGTTCGCTGGGTGGATGGTGAAGAAGAACAACGTGAAGCGAAGGCTACATTAGAGGTAAAGAATGCATTCTGGTCTGGCGTTGCAATTGGAATGGCAGGAGGATTGATTATATGATGTTTTTATGTTCATTTTAGTGATCTGTATTAGGGGCCATTAGGGGCCAGTAGAAATAAGGAGTTGTGTTTCTGTATTTTCTGTTTGCATGGCTGTGGAATATATCAAAAACATGGTGTTGTAACAGACAAGTAATGTATTTTGTATTTTGTGCTTTGTATGTTGATGGTTTAAATGCAATTCTTGGCTTGGCTTGACTAAGAACCACACGTAACGTCCCATGAACTGAGAACCACCATACTCTGCTAATTCTTGGCTTGACTTGGCATGTTAATTCTTGCTCTGCTGGGTTCTTTGAAGTTGGATCCATTTGTTTGAAGAAATATGTACAAATGGGAAGCTATGGTGGGCAGAAATGCAATCTTTACTCCATTTTTTGTATATTTACTTTTGGAAGATCACTGGGAGACAAGTTCGGCTGTATATGAACTGGATCCATACCATTTTTTGACCAGTTAATCCGCAAGTGCTATTTAGGACATCCATCTAAATAACTCTGGTGGCTTTGATGTAATGTCTTGGCAATCTTAATGTTAGCAATATAATTTGAGGTAACAAACTCAAGAATAAAGCCAAGTTAGCAAACTTCAAGAGAAAAATACATGTCAACCAAACTTCAGCTTCCTGTAATCAAAAGCCAAGTTACATACAAGCAGCTTCCTGTAAGAGCAAACCAATGTAAAAATTTCAGAATGACAGATTCCAGTCTGGACATAAAACATAAAACAAGCATCATGCCTTTACAAACAAACAAGCAGGAGAAAAATACAAACTGTCAAGGAGAAAAGTACAAACTGTCAACCAAGCAGGTCTTGCATCCAGCAACATGTTTACATCCAACAACTTTTTTACATCTCAAGAGAAAAACATACATCCATCTACATACACCAAAAGACATTGCTTGAGAAATATTTGCCCCCTTGCAATCATACATCTCAGGACCATAGCATCGCTAGCTTTGAGACCGAGCCCCGACCTGGACATTGCCCCCTTGCAAACGAAAAGACATTGCAAACCTACAACAAACGAAAAGACATTGTAAATGTGTGTGTGATTGCTATTAAAGTTTTAAATAACATACTAGGATCCATGGATGGAAAGTCTTAAATAACATACTAGTTTGCATAGGACACAGAAACTCTATATAAAATAGCTTGTACAGGGGTTACCTAGGCTGAAATAAAATAGCTTGTACAGTGGTTACCTAGGCTGGAGTACAATACCTTGTGCAGAGCTCTTCTTTTAGAGGGTAATGTTCTGAAGTAAAATACACATTTATCATGTCTTCTTCTCCTTATTACTACTTCTTCTGTACATAAATGACAAGAATAGTCAGTAAAATGATTTCATGGCTTCTTCTTCTTGTTACTTCTTCTTCAAAATACTGATTTCTACATAGACGGTATGTACGACTAGTCAGTAAAATGAACTTACCAACAAAGGACAATTTGTCTTATAATGACCAAGATGCTGACAATTTCCGCATTTTCTTTGCTTTACTATCTTCTTCTCTTGTGATATTTCAAGCCCAGATTTCATTCGGCTTGAATTTTTTGGCCGCCCCTTTGTTTTAACGGGCCACTCGGGAGCACGAACTGTTATCACCTCCCCATCTGATAACACTACAGGAGCAGGAACATTAGAACATACATGGCTTTCATTTTCAGCACTTTGAATGGGTATCTCTTTGGGCCTTATTTCTTTCTCAGCTTCCAGTATAAAATTTTCTAGCATAGTTTCCATCTTGCAAATATTGGTATCCGAATCCGATACCATGTCCAGTGCCCTATTGAACTTAGCACGGAGTGCCCAGTTCCTTATAATAATACCTTCCTCCTTATTAGCTGCATTAGCCCTCAAATTCATGTAGACCTAAGTCAATATTATCCAACAATTCACATCAAACAGAACTTTCAGCAACAAAACAGAATCGAATTGGGGGATGATGTGGCTACTAATTGGAATTATCGGAAGAAGTTGAATTAAATTGGCATGCAGTTGTTTTCTCTCATCAACTGGAAGCTACTTTCAAAACACAATTCAACTCAAACAATGATACCATGACAGGTTCACTAATTAAAGAAATACTTCTTGGAAAATAGCATGAATTGTCGCTGTTTTGCTGTGCAAAACTATGACAGATGCAACGCAGCTACACCAAAATTCGGCAAGTTTGGTGTGCTGTGAGAAATGCAGCAAGTTTTAATTTGCAAGAAACTACAATTAAAATTACGGCCGGTTCCATCCCCTAGTTTCTACATTGGATATTTGCAGCATGTATCCTTGTTTCACAGCGTTTATGCATTGGATATTTACAAAAGAAACTACAGCTGCACATCAAAAAAACAGGTCCGCAAATAATTCGAAATTAATCTAAATGCTATTGAATGTTTTGTATTCATGCTCAGTCCTCATCATTGTTCTATTAGCAAGAGGAACCTGTATTAATTTTAAGTGAACTCCGATTAAGTGCTTATGGAATCAAATTTTTATTCTAAGAACACGAATTCTAGATACTAAAATGTAGAAGAGGGCATTCAGAATTCCAGAGTATA
Organism: Scilla litardierei; assembly: GCA_030789695.1. Classification (NCBI taxonomy): domain Eukaryota; kingdom Viridiplantae; phylum Streptophyta; class Magnoliopsida; order Asparagales; family Asparagaceae; genus Scilla; species Scilla litardierei. The sequence continues at coordinate 45,937,197 of CM061142.1, forward strand.
AAATGTAGAATTCTAGATACTAAGAAGAGGGCATTTTCAAATAAGAAAACAAAATCTCACCTAGGGTTCAGATCGAGCTCGGCGGATCGGATGGCAGAGGCGACTAAGTCCGATGCGGGGGCTTGATCGGCGGCGGGGGCTTGATTGAAAGCGCTCTCTCGGCGGCTCGAAGAGCAAAGGTTCTTTTTTTCCTACGAGAGAGAGAGAGAGAGAGAGGAGGAACGAGCGCTCCGTCGGCGGATCGGAGAGCAGAGAGAGAGAGAGGAGGAACGGAGAGATTTGGGTTTCTTTTTTTTCCAACGCCTCTCCAGCTTCACGAGATGACGGGCGCAGCAGTTCCAAGGCGGGGTGTTTTGTGAAAACAGCCATTGGTTTTTTTTTCAAAGAAACCCAAATTTTAATCCAAAAGAGCCCATGTGACTGTGGTGATGTGGACGAATGGGATGATGCCAACTGGGACCACCTGATCCAAGGGATCAGCTGGCAGCTTTTGCCCATTAATCTCATATATATATATCTATATTACATTTGACAGCGGTTTTTGAATCCTAGGGCTGACTAGGACAAGCTGACTAGGACAAAGGGGTAGATAAAAGACGGCCAGGATTTAATCTTGGAGAATCAACGGTTTGAATGAGGGTTTGAGAAGATAAGTTTGTATTTTAACACATACTTTTAATATTTGTGGGTCCCATTTAATAACAACACCCTTAAATAATATCCCGAAACTCAATTCTTCTCGGATACAGCAACAGACTTTTTGGGAGACATCAAGAGGCGTTTTTCGATGATAGCTCAGCTCTTCCACTTCCCAAGCATTGGAAACCGATCCATATGTCATTTCCCAAAAACCACAGCCCGAGCATGGCCTCTTCAACTCCCCCAACAATGCTCCCAATTTCTTTTTCGTTGCCAAGCCTAGCTCCTGCTCTAAACTCATTTTCGAAGGCGGAATCAAAGCCGAGCTCCCGCTCGCAACTCAGTATTGGAGGCAGCATCAAATAAAGCCCAGCTCTTTTCGAAGCTTCCAGAAGGATGTTGGTTGCCCTAAGGGGTCGATCCTTACCCGAGCTCTCGAGTGGATCTATACACATGTTGCCAGTTCCGATTTCTCCTGAAGGTGAGACCTTTCCTCGATTTTATCATCCAGTTTGTTTTATTTTCTGAGCTAACTCTAGCTCCTTGGATTAATGAAGTGGCAAAGAATTGAAGATTATGAACATTGGAGATGGTCAAGCTACAAATGGGGTTGCTGCTGTTTCTTCAAAATACTAATGGAGATGATCAAGCTACAAATGGAGATGATCAGGCCTCCGATCCACACCTTGAACGAATTAGGAATCAGGCTGTTGGTGAGGATAGTGATGAGGAGGTAATGCCGTAGATCATAGGGAAATTCTTTAGCTGATTTTGCAACGTGGTGATGGAGCTCTGTGACGGAGCATGTTGCTTGCATGATTGTGTGCCATGCTTTCTTCAGTAATGGATCTCTGAAGCAGCATGAAGAGTGAGCTTTCTTTCTTCATGAATGTATCTTCTTCTGTGTTAGTTTCTCACTTTTTTCATTGTTTGATAAAATTGTTTGTTTGATGACAGTGTGGATGCACATGAATTGGGGCATGTTGCTGCTGCGATCCCAACCCATTTGCCTTGGAAAAAATTTGTTTCATTTTTTATCCATTTATTTACTTTGGAGAACTAGACCAGCTTGCATGAACTTGCGATTTTTATTGAATTTTAGGTAGGATAGAGGTCTTTAACTTCATTGTAGCTTCTTTAAGTAAATATTAGTCAAGTGGTTTTGATCATTATGAAAAAGCTTCCAATTTTTTTTGTATGTTTAACCATGGAAACAGAACTAAATGTTTAAAGTTTACATTTAGTCACTAAGTTGGAAGCCTTTAATCTATTCTGACAACTCCTCTCCTATGCTTTGGAGAAATGATTATTGAACATAAATATTCTCATCATCCCATTTTAGTTAACTAGGATGCATCAGACAATGATATTTGGATTTCTTAAGGGATACCCACAAAAAGTACCAAACAATTAGCACTTATATTGGGATTATGCATGATTGTTACCTGAGAACCACTATTTAAGTTGTTGTATTCATGCTTTTTGCATCCCTCCTTTGAACTCTTTTATGCTGTTCCAATAGACGTGGCTGAATTTTTTTGTGTTGTTTATTTCGCATCTCGCTGCGATCACCTGAAAATAAGCATAACTTCCTTGCTGAATTTTTTGTGTGTGGTTTATGAAGCTTAAGATTTGGGGTAAATATTTTGTTGTTTATTTTGTTAAATATTTGATGGCTACTTGCTATCTAATTGAATTTTTTTGTTTGAAAGATTCATTTTTGGTTAAAAGATCATCTACAAAGGAAGATTTGATGTAGTTCGGTATTCCCCCATTTGCAATAAGAGGAAGATCTCAGTAAATTTTTGATTTTGGTTCCAGGATATTTTTGTGTTAACTAATATCATCCAATTGAGTTGTATCCAAGTGAAGTTTCCAGGCGAAACTACTTGATGTTTTCTTTGATGTATTAAGTTTGTAATTTTTGATTTCGGTTTCAGTATATTTTTGATGTTTCCAGGCTTTTCATGATGGTTCAATTTCTCATATTAGTTTTTTTTACTCGGATGATATTAGTTAAAATGATAACCTCACTATTTGTTAACTTAAAACATCCAAGTTTTGTAGAGTTTTTCATGTCAAACTGAAGAGTTCCAGGATCATAATATCAATTTGATATTTTAACTTTTGTAGAATATCATAACCTTCCATTTTTACCTTTTCATCCTGGAACCATTATGTAAGTTTGATATTTGTTAACTTTGTTAACTTCTCTGTGCTATTCCAGGCAAAAAAAATCAACCAAGTGATACAATTTAACTTTTGTGTGTTGATTAGCTAACAAATGTGTTAACCTCACTGTTTGTTAACTTTTGTGTTGGAACAACTTAAAACATCAAAGTGATCCAAATTTTTTGCGTTGTTGGAGGTGCCGACTAACAAAAATCTTATTGGTAAATTATATTAACTTGATTATTAATGTTTATATTTTTGAAAGTCTCTTTGCTAATAATTTGTTCAATTTCGTGTACAAGTTTCATTTTCTGACTGAATGGTTCAAAGTTCTTATATATTTCATATATTAGATTAGTATGCTTTGATGATGATTTGTGAATATATTTTTTTAATCAGAAAGGAAAACACAAATATTCTCTAGAAGTAGATTTTATTGTTCATAAGCAATGATTGTTCCCAGTTCCATCATTCAAAATTCATCCCATATCCAGTTATCTCTAATCCTTAGGCTTAGTAAAATCATGTTATGCAGGATCATGTTGAAGGATATCATGAACTTTCTGCAAAAACAAAGACATTCTTCTCCACCGCAGTTGCTGAATGGGATGATGAGTTTTATGTGAAGGTGAATGATGATGTTCATGTCAATTTAGGTGGGTCTGCTATGTTTCATTCTATATGGAAGGCCTGAATGATATTTTTGGTGTAGCAATGAATGAATTAGGGTGAGTAAATCAATTAGTATGTGCTGACGGTGCTGGTTATGCTCATGTCATTGGTGGTGCAGGTATGCTAGCCAAAACTCTTTTGCGATACAGATCAAAACCCAGAGCCTACATAGGTTGCATGAAGTCTGGTCCAGTTCTTTTTGACAAGTAATCTTCATTTCTCTTGAAAAGTGTCAAATTCTTTATTGTTTGTGTCAATGTGCTATCATGTGTGAAAGTTTTCAGAATTATGATCTTTTCCAATCAAA